>QRFJ01003781.1:207500-234128 GCA_006176705.1 Cocos nucifera
CTTTTGCTTTGCCACCATAGGCTGCTTGTGCTACCACCATGTTGTCGATCTTCCAACCATAAGCCATCAGCCCCTTGCTTCCTTAATCAGCCAAGAAAGAAAGAAGAAAGGAAAAGAAAAGAAAAGAAAAGAAGAAGAAGAAGAAGAGAGAGAGAGAGAGAGAAGTCCTCTCTCTCTCTCATGTCCCTCTAGGGTTTCTTTTTCTCTCTCATGTCTCTCTTATCTTCTCTCAAGAGTTTCTCTCTCCTACTTTCTCTCTAGATGATGTGGGACTCTAGATACTATTTTCTCTCTCTTCATCCACTTTTTTTCTCTAAGAAGATATATGGATCTTATACCGAGTCATGTCTTCCTCTTCTAGGAACCCATGTTGACTCTAAATCGATTTGGTACACAGACATCCTATTGGACCAACCATCCAATCTACAGTTTTCTTTCTTTATGATTAAATTTATCAAATAGGAACTAATTATGTTTTAATATAATAAATAAGTTTGATAAATTAATCTAACAAAGTCTAATCAAGATCTAGGATGATCGAGTTAAGTAGATTTTATACTGCTTATTTATTTTTAAATTATCATATTTTTTATAAAACAAGGATCAACATATAAGATATGAAAAAGTATATTTTGTTATGATCATTGATTTTATGAATATATTTTATAAAAATAGCATATTTATAAAGCATGAATTTTATTATTTTTTGATCTATGTATATGTATGTTTTAAGAAAAAGATATAAAATTTTAAAGGCTCTTAGATAGCTATGATAGTCTTACGAAAGTGAGATCAATCGACAAACAGCCCTCTATCAATAGGTATAAAGTTGGTAATGAATACAAATTATGAAATTTATTGATTACGATGATAGCCTTGTCATGGGTATAAAGTGATCATAGCATGAATATTTGTAAGCAATATTTTAAAATATGGTATGAATACCTAACAAGAATGATTTATCAATCATGTTGATGAATTGTTCATGACTCATGTATGCATTATTATTTTTATGACTTATTTTATTATATACTCTATGAAATATTTTAATTTTATTATTTTTAAATATTATATTATCATAAAAAATTTATGCTTGATCTAGTAAGAAAGCATAGATTTTACTTACTGAGCTAGTGTAGCTCATATCCTTTTTATTTTCTCTTTTTTTTATAGAGAGATAAGGTTAGGATCAATGAAAGCTCTAGACTTGAGGGTCTACATAGTAAGCTTAAAAATTTTGATAGTTGAACTTAGTTTATCGAATGATCATAAACTTATAGTGGATTATTTATGAATTTTAATACATGGGTTTGGTTTTTGATTTTAGATTTAAATATTCTAAACCAATCTTGGTTTATTTACTTGATGAATAATGGAATAGAATCTTTTATTATATTTTTATTATAATGGATTTTAGCTGATTATAATCGATAGGCTTCGTATTATTAAGGACAGTAATCTTCAGTAGCATAGCCGTATTATGTCTTGAATTTGGGATGTGACATCTTCCATTAAAAAATAGATATATGTGATTTTCAATTATGAATCATGTAAGACATTATTAGATTTCTTAGAAAATTTAAAAGATTTCTTATTTATATTTATAAATTATCCTAAATTTATATTTAATCTTTTTTTAAAGGAAAATATTTTATAGTGTTGTGTCATATTTGTATTTAATTAGCGAGCATTTATAGAGGTTTATATCTAGGATTGTAAGATATCACCATCATTTTGCATCCTTTTATGAAGTGGTTTCTTTTAAACTAAAGGAAGAATTTTAACTATCCCCTTGAAGGACAACCTTCGATTATCTTCATAAAGGATGTTGTGAAAGGAGATAGTTGATATAATGAATTGAGTGAAATTCCAAATGTTTGTTATTCTAAGGGAGACAAATAACTAGAGAATTTGCTACCCTCTTTCTTAATTTTGACTCTACTTCTATCTATGTTTCTATTAGCTTATGGTCTTTGTTGTTGTAGAATCTGATTGATGCTGGATCGAGCTGGAGTCGAGAAAGATGAGATCGTCGTCAGTGACCTATAAAATAAAGTTCTATCCGAAGTCGATGGTGGTGGCTCCAGCAGGACCCTCCGATGATCAAGTCAACTCTTTTGGCCAATAGAAATGGAGTGCTCAAGCAGAAATTCAACAGAGTTTTAAGAAGGAGAAGAGAGCTTAGAAAAAATATATCTAGAGAATCTTTTTTTATAGACGGAGCTTATCGTAACTATCCGATAGTGGGCTACTTTGGACCATGTGAAATTTATTATGGAGAGAGGTGTTGCTTGTAATAGATTGATAATGACAATCCTAATTGTTCGAAGGAAGCAGACATTTGAAATTTGACTGAAGAAGAAGTTTGGAAGGAGTTTGGCTCGTGGAGGAATCCAACTGAAGGAGAAGTCTAGAAGGAGTTCGGCTCTTAGAAGAATCCGACTGAAGGAGAGATCTGGAAGGAGTTCGACTCCTAGAAGAATTCGACTGAAGAAGAGATCTGAAAGAAGTTCGGCTCCTGAAAAAATCCAACTATTAGAGAAGTTTGGCTCCCAGAGAAACTTGACTAAAGAAAAAATCCAAAAGAAGTTTGACTCTTGTAGAAATCTGACTGAAGGAGGGATCCGAAAGGAGTTCGACTCCTATAGAAATTCAACTGAAGGAGGAATCCGAAAGAAATTTGGCTTCCATAAGAGTCCGATTAAAGGAGTTTGGCTTCCGTAGGAATTCGATTGAAGGAGAAATTCAGAAGAAGTTTGGCTGTTATAGGAGTCTAACTTAAGAAGAAATTCGGAAGGAGTTCGGCTTTCGTAGAAATTTGACTGAAGAAGGGACTCGGGAGGAGTTGGGCTCCTGTAGGAGTCTGACTGAAGGAGAAATTCGGAAGGAGTTCGATCGTTGGGAGAGTTTGGCTACTAGAAAAGTTTGACTGGAGCTCGACCGCTAAAGGAGTTCGACTAAGTTCGACCAATAGGGAGGGAATTCTCGATTGAAGCTCTTCCATGATTACCGATTGCATTAAGCTAAGTATCAGACTGGACTTCGATGGGAGCGAAGTTTATCCCCAACAATAATCTTTCCACTTCTGAGTTCAGAACTCGAAGAAAAGGAGTACAAAAAGGACGACTGCCGAAGTTCTCTTCAAGGCTCTGCACCAGTTCAGGTTGAAACTCAGGAGAAATCTTATCTCCAACCAAGGTTGACATCGAAGTTGAAGCTCGGAGAAGATTTTGTCTCCAACCGAGGTTGACGTTGAAGTTGAGGCCCGAAGGAGATCTTATCCTCGATCGAGGTTGACGTCGAAGTTGAGGCCCGGGGGCAATAGGGCCATTGTCAAGGCCTCTTCTCTCACCTCATCTAAATGAATGAGGCCTTTGACTTTGCTCACGTTAGGATGAGATTCTCCTCCTATTCCTAATGGGCTGTGGGGGTACATAAGGACTGTTGTCAGGGCCTCTCCCTCCATCTCATCTAAAATGAACGAGGTCTTCGACTTTGCTCACATTAGGACGAGATTCTCCTCCTGTTCCTAACGGGTTGTGGGGGCACATAAGGGCCGTTGTCAGGGCCTCTCCCCCCATCTCGTCTAAAATGAATGAGGTCTTCAACTTTGCTCATATTAGGATGAGGTTTTTCTCCTATTTCTAATGAACTGTGGAGGCACATAAGGACCGTTGTCAGGACCTTCTCTCATCTCATCTAAAATGAATGAGATCTTCGACTTTGCTCGCATTAGGATGAGGTTCTCCTCCTATTTCTGACTGTGGGGGCATATATGGTCGTTGTGGGGGCACATATGGTCGCTCTCCCTTCATCTCATCTAAAATGAACGAGATCTTCGACTTTGCTCATATTAGGATGAGGTTCTCCTCCTGTTCCTAACATGACTACTTTCGGTTGTTTCTTTTCTATCATCACATAGTTCTTGCACCAAGAAAATAATAATGCTGAAATGAAGGAGTATTATTGAAGTAAGATTACTGGTAGTATATCCTCAGATTTTCTGAGTTCCAAGATCGTGGAAGCGTTATTCCTCTGAGCTCCTTCAGACGATAAGTTTCGGATTGAACGACCTCCACCACTTCATATGGGCCTTCTCAATTTGGGGCAAGCTTCCTCTGGCTCTAAGGCTAAGAGATGGCGACTCGCCGAAGCACTAAGTCTTTCACTCTAAATATTTTACTTCTGACTCTGGAGTTATAATATCGGGCCACCTTTCATCTATAGGCTACCATCCGAACCTGGGCTTCCTTCTTTTTTTCTTCTAATAGGTCGAGGTTGACTCTAAGATCCTGTGGATTGTGCTGCTCATTGAAGGCCACGATCCATGCTGACGGAAGCTTAAGTTCAATTAGAATGACCGCCTCTGTTCCAAAGGCCAAGATGAATGGTGTTTTCCCAGTCGGCAGTCTTTGACTAGTTCGGTATGTCCAGAGGACGTGGTAGAGTTCGTCCACCCAGGCCTTCTTTACTCTATCGAGCCATGTCTTGATGTCTTACAGTAGAGTCTGGTTGGTCACTTCAGCTTTTCCTTTGAAGGCTGCCCATGAGTGTAGCCATTATGACTGATTGGTCTAGGTTTCAGATCAACAATGTAGTGGCATTAAACCAAATGACATAAGTCTGGATGGATTTCTCCTCATTCTATTTGATGTTCATCAAAAAATTCGAACCTCGATGCGGACGTCGACTGTTGATAAAGTGAGCCATGAACTGATGGCTCATCTAATCAAAGAAAAAGATAGTACCCAGCTTAAGTATCGAGTACTAGTTTTTGGCAGCTCCCTTGAGGGTGGACAGAAAAGTTCGGCACAAAATAGCATCTGACACATCGTGGAGCAACATCATTATCCGAAAGGTCTTCAGATGATTGATTGGATCGGTGCTCCCATCGTAACGCTCAAACTATGAGAGCTTGAAGTTCGACGAAATTGATTCCTACATGATCCTCTGAGGAAAAAGAGGATCAGTGTAAATATCATTACCATGTGAGGAGGGAGTATGATAGAGCTCTTCGATTCATCGACTTATTTCTAGGAGCCTTTGATCTAGGAGATCTTCATGATCGTTGATCTTCAGGGTTTTCTAGTGAAATGGGTGTGAAGCTTTCCCCTGAGTCGAGTCATAGTCCGAGCAAGGGCCCTCCATCCTTTGCTTCTCCTTTTCGAAGATCAAAGGTCAGATAGCCCAGGTCAATCATTTCAAGATCGGACCACGGAGCTCCAAAGAAGTCTGCTCTAATCGAACTGGTACTGGAGCCTACCGATGTATAGCCTGCATTACCTCCGTGAGACCACGAACCTGCTAGACCAGTAGGTTGAACTACTCCACATCCATCATGGCTACAGGTGGAGCTTGAGTTACTGGGGCTGAAGCGGGAGTGGATAGATCTGGATGGGATCTAGCTGTAGAGGTCGTCGATCACCGGGTCAAAGCTTTCCTGAGATGCATTTTTTTCTAAGGAAAGAACTCTAGAGAGAAAGAAGAGAGGTCACTGGTGAGCACTCCTTTAAGAATATGAAAATCTCGAAAATAGAGGCCCCTCCTTCTAGCACCAATTCTATTATTGCAGAATCTGGTTGACGCCGGATCGATCTACAATTGAGGAAGACGATGTCGCCATCGATGACCTACAAAATAAAGTCCCATCCAGAGTCGATGATGGTGGCTCTGGCAAGACCCTCCGATGATCAAGTCAGCTCTTTTGACCAATAAAAATAGAGTGTTCCGACAGGAATTTAATAGAATTTTGAGAAGAAGATGAGAGCTTAGAGAAAATATATCTGGAGGATCCCTTTTTATAGACAGAGCTTGTCGTAACTGTCCGATAGTGGGCTGCTCTGGATCATGTGAAATTTATTATGGAGAGAGGTGTCACTCGTAATAGACTAATAATGACAGTCGTAATCGTCCAGAGGAGGCAGATGTTTGGAATCTGACTGAAGAAGAAGTCCGGAAGAAGTTCGGCTCTTAAAGAAATCCGACTGAAGAAGAGATCCAGAAGGAGTTTGGCTCCTGAAGAAATCCAACTGTTGGAGGAGTTTAGCTCCTGGAGGAACTTGACTGAAGAAAAAATGTAGAAGAAGTTTGGCTCCTATAGAAATTTGACTGAAGGAGGGATCCGGGAGGAGTTTGGCTCCCATAGGAGTCCGACTAAAGGAGGGATCTGAGAGGAGTTCGACTCCTATAGGAGTCCGACTGAAGAAAAATTTCAGAAGGTGTTCGGCTTTCATAAAAATCTGACTGAAGAAAAAATTCGGAAGGAGTTCGACTCCCATAGGAGTCCGACTGAAGGAGAAATTCGGAAGAAGTTCGACCGCTGGAGGAGTTCGGCTGCTGGAGAAGTTCGGCTGGGACTCGACCGCTGGAGGAGTTCAACTAAATTTGGCCGATGGAGAGAGAATTTTCGATTGAAACTCTTCCATGATTATCAGTTGCATTAGGCTAAGCATCAGACTGGACTTCGACGGGAGCAAGGTTTATCCCCAATAGTCTTCTTTTATCAATGTTTCTATTAGCTTAGGTTTATTCAGGTTCACTTTGAAGTATGAAGTAGTTTATTATAACTTCAGAGTAGATCACCACAATACTGTGCATCTAGGCACAGCTCCTTTAAGTTGTTCATAATAACGTACTTTAGATTCATAACTGAGAAGCAAATTACTTGCGTTGTTTTGTGATCAAGAAAATATGCTCAGTGAAAAATTTAGCTTCTTGAGACATGCACAACTTTTATGTACTTAGAATCTTTATTTCTACTTTCTATTTTCTATTTTATATACTTATTTTTATTTTCTATCAAAAGGTCCAAATCATTAAAAATCAAATTCATTTGTGCCTTGTTTCTAATCTTCTCTTGAAACCCTTTTTGGGTCATTAAGTATTTTGTAGGTTAATTTTTAGATGCAATAGTTTTCCTTGAGTGATCACCACAAGCGACAATCATGATAAGAAAAGTAAAAGTAAAGACCTTTAAATTCATCAAAATTATTATTGAAATGTCAAAAACTATATGAATTCACCTCTTATTCTCAAAAATTCACACCTCTAATATTTTAGATCATGATCATACCAATTGGGAAACTAGCCTAAAATATGATAAAATAAGATTGATATAAACTAGCATAAGAATGACAATCACTAAATTTAGACAACCATAAGCATCAACATTATTCATTTTTCCAATTATTTTTTTAAGAAAAACTTCAATGTTAAGCAAAGCTTTTCAGATCCTTGCTTGTAACTTGAAAAATGTCAATTTAGTTTTTCCCTTTCTAAGGGCTATTATTTTCTATGTCTAGTAGATCAACTGGCTCTACCACCTCCATGCCTACTTGTTGCTTCTTCTAGAACTTCAAACATTTGTATCTACTATCAATTCCTTCAATACTTGCTCACATTGCCTAATTTCATCTCTTTATCATATCTAACTATGGCAAGGCCTAATGGATCACCACCCCAATTCTTAAGGCTAGGACAGGTAAAGTATTATCATCAAGGAAGAGTCAACGAGTGCAATGATGAAATTATACAATCAACATAATAATGTTCAAAAGGCTTATTGCAATAACAAATGATCATCACGGTGCACAATGATTTTTCTCATTTTGCACTCTAGTAGAATGATAGCCAACAAGGGTTGTTGACAAAATGCTTGCAAGGATAGGGTTGTGGTTGTGGTGTCAGGACCATGAGGTCAGATGTCTATTGATGAAGATTAAAGCTAAATATTGGAGGCAACAATTAGGGATAGCAATAAGATTTTAGGCATCATCTTCTGCGTAAAGAACCAATGTATATGATCAAACAATGGTGTTTGCTTATAAACTATGTTATGTTCATGATTCACACAACCACTTAAAAGATTCTATTGATGTTGTAATGAATAATTATCCTATTCAAATGAGGTATATAGGTGAAAAAACTATCCTCCCTTGACAAGGCTTCAAAATGGAATAGGCTTAATTATATAATAAAAAATATTACAAATTCTCAACAATGGGAGCAAAAACTAAGGATGCAAATGCTCCTAGCTAGTAAAAGCTAAAAAGGAGCAAGGAAGAAGGGATGTTATAGGCGAAGGCATGGTAAGACCAAGATTAAACAAGAACATTATTTGCAATGCTTCAAATACAAGCTATGGAAGGGTGTTCCAATAGCGCATGTTAAGCAATGGAAGAAAAATTTCTAAACTCAAAATTCAATAATTACTTAACTTTGTAAACTATGGGATATTTTTCTAGACAAAACTTAAAACATCTTCCTACTAGTTGCAACTTGCAAATAGTTCTTAGAGGATGCATAAACAAGGCCTAATTGTGGTAGTTTTTTGAATTAGGAACACTTGATCAGTAGTATACTAGTCAAGGTTTTGTTGTTTACGACAAGTACTAAAACTAAAACAAATCCAAATATGCACTCATTTCATTCCTTATTAGCTTAAATCTTCCTCTCTCTACCTTTCCTATCTTACTCTACTTTCTTAAAAAGTGATCTGTCTAACCTTCTGAACCTCTCTATCACTCAGTATCCAGCACTTTCTTTTAAGGCTTTGACAAGTCACAAATGCCATCAAGTTATGATCTAGGAGGATCACCAGATGCGACAAAGACTATTTTGTCTACTATGGATAGGGCTAGATAGGATCCAAGAGTGAGATATACTATATCGAGAAGCTAAATTGCAAGCTAAACTGTTGAAAGCCATAACTTGGTCAAATAATGCCCAATTGAAGTGATCTTTTCTCTCTTTTATTTTCAAATTAGGTAACCTTTTAAAGTTTGACGTAACTCCAAGCCCCTAAAGGGTTTTGAAATTTTATTATTTAGGTTTTGAAATGGGTTGATCAAACCAAAAAAAAATTTATGGAAAAATTTTTGGTTGGTATATCTTCTAGTTTGAGAAGCTCAGACGAGTAATAGAAGGCAAAATTGATGTAAAAATTGAGATTCATCTTCTATAGAATTTTAGCTTTTTTCAAGTTTATTTCTACTAATTATACTTATTTTAGGAGAGAAAGTAATATTAAAATCAAGAAAGAAATCAGACCTAAATTGTATGAGGGTGGACCTCATCATTATAAATAGAGACTATATACCTCGATTTTATGATCATCAATAAAAGAAAAGGGGATATGGACTCTACTTTCATAATTTTTTCATATTTTTCTAAATTTTTTTTGAGAGATTCGAGTTGATCGGATCAGAAAAATTCTTTCTTCTTTCTAATCGAATTAGGTTGGTATCAAAGCTTTAGTAACCTTTGTTTATGGTTAAAACACATGAAGAATATAAGTAGATAGGAGAAGACCTATCCATGCTTAAAGTATATCGAAGGATAAAAATGAGTATGAATGCTACTTCTATCCCAATAGATAATAAGATGAATGAATATCTCACATAATTAAAGAAAAAAATTACATAGCCCACCAAGATTGTATCTTGATTGGTGATGCCTTCAACATAAGCATTAGCAACTTCTGTAATAAAGCTGTATTTTATGTTTGGAAATAAGGATCTATCCTCTAGTGAGGAGGAAGAGCAACCTATAAATATGTAGAATCATCATCTTTAGCATTTCAAAACTGAAGCTCAAATCAACATCTCTATATTCAATGAAGCAACCGATGCAAAGAAGTTAGATAACTAGTAAGACCAATTAGAGACCTATTTCACTATTTATGAATATAGTTGCATCCAGAAGATAGCTTTCACCCATCTCAAGCTTTCCAACCATGCCCTTACGTGGAACTTGTACATGAGGAACAATGATGTCTTTAATCTAACATGAAGGAAATTCAAGGTTCTAATCAAAAAGCACTTCTACCTAATCAGCCATGATGAGGATTGGTGAATTAAGTGGCACTACTTGTGGAGATGTATGATCAATCTTCGAAGATTGCATCAATAAGTTCTACAACCAAGCAATCTCATTTAGGATCCCCATTGATGATCATGCAATCTTTATGAAGTATGTCAAAGATCTCTATAAAAGCATCCAGAAAAAGTTGAAGCTCTTCAAAGTTAAAAATATCATAAAGCTAGTGTAAAGGTCATAAGGATCGAAAAGAAGAATTAGCTTAGAGAAGGCAACAAGGGTGATAAGTTCAGAAAAAGCAATAAAAAATCAAGCCAAAAAGAGAAGTAGAGCAACAAGTAGGCTAATATGATTCAAAAACTATTGCAACTATTGTAACATCCATCAATACACCAAGGAGAAGTGTTAAAAGCTTTACACTAAGTTGCAGCCAAAGAGAGAGAAGTCAAAGGATGAGGATTCTAAGAAGAAAAAGTAGTGCTCGGTATTATAAGGATTGAGGAGCTACTTGAGCTTAAGCAAATAGGCTCAAGACTGAGCTTGATGGTGAGAAAATCTATGACAACAACTAAGGCAGACCCAGAGGTAAGAGGGAAGCTCTTCCACTTGAAGATCCAAATGAAGTAGAGCATTATTGACACTATTATAGATCTTGGAAACCAAAAAAACTTCATCTTTGAAAGTTTGATTTGGAAGCTACAATTGCAAGCCAAGAGTTAAGCGCATCCCTATCCTCTTAGTTGGATCTGAATAGATGTTGAATTGAAGATCACTAGTAGTGTACCTTTAAATTTATCAATATTGAGAGATATATCAACAAGATAACTTATGAAGTAGTTTCTTTAGATGTTTGCTTGGTGGATGTGAAAAAAAGGGCTTCCCTATGCACCAATATCTACTCATGACATATGAAACTAATAAAGATCAAAGTTGTTGATGCTGAGATCTGGCTATCGATCGAAGTGGCTAGAGTGATGGCACGTCCTCCTAGAGAAATGATCTGCAAAGAATTTTTGATCGGAGTTGGCTCCGATAGGATCCTCCGATGCTAAAGTTAGACTCAGACAACTAAAGAGAAAGAGTGGAGAGAGAATATTTGCCTACCTCTAGGGGTTCCCTTGCTGGCTTTTTTATAAATGGGAGTTAGCAAACTGTTTAAGAAAATCTATCTGGTCGATTATGGTGCAACTATGGTGTGATCTTAGACCAAAATCTATAGGATTAGGTAGTTAGACTTGTCTTATCTATTTGAAGGCAGTTGGAGCGTTATAGGCACTTTTAAATTTGAATTGAAAGGGTAGGTAGGATCAACTAGCTTCAGTTGAGGATATTTAGGAGCAACTAATGGGTAAATGCTAATGCTAGAAGCTGGGCTAATAATGTTAGTCAGATGGGGGCAGAGATACTTGAAGTCTACCTATCATTGAAGTTTGAAGTTTGTCTGCCCAATCGTTAGTCATCGTGGAGATTGGAATTGACTGATGATAGTTGGATCGGAGACTTAGGTAAGGATCAGTTAGAGTCGAAAGGATCGGGCTATGAATAGCATCTTGTTAATTTGGAAGAAATCTATCTCTGGCACTATTATCGTACCAATCATGCATTTGTTACTACCCTAGTTCTGCATATCTTTTTATTGATCCATGTCTTCAGTCTAGATGATAAATAACCTCTCAACACATGCCTCCTACTTTCGAGTTTGCTACCATCAAGGAGAGTATATGAGATTCTAAGTAGCTAAAGATACTTTTCAACAGCAAGAAGAGTGGTGATCACGATCCTCAAGAAAGGCGAAAAGCAACATCATAAGCAATCATGACCATGGGAGGTGGAGCAGTTAGCAAAATTCAAAAGTAATGGTATGCTCTGATTCTAGCACAAAATCATTAATGGGATGACTAATGCCATCTACAAACCAATCGAAGCCTACCAGATGTTACCTTGCAACTGGTTGGAGGGGATGTGGTATCGGAATTATCCTGTCATTTCGTCTATAAAAGGATGTTTACCCTTATTCCTCTTTATATTTCTAGGATTTTCTCGGTAGTCCACCTCCTTCTCCGATCGGTCTCCTTGCTCGAGGTTTTCTTCAGTCCCTTCTCAGTCTCCTTTGATCACATGCGGTCGCCTTTGGGCTTTCCCTCTTCACTTCTTGTGTTGTCGTAGATTTGTGTGTCCTGCTCCTTTCTCTAATTCTTTTTTGTCTTTTTTTCCCATGTTCGTTCCCTTTCTACCTGCCTTGCACATTTTCTAATGGCCAATTCTAAAAGTCTCAATGAGAGCTGGACTTCTGAGTTGACCCCCACAGAGAAAGTTCAAGCTAGTTCAGGCCTAGGGTATAGTGTTGTACTGTTACTATTGCCTAACATTATAGGGTTCAGGTTGGGTCCTATGGATTTGAGCCACATCCATGCTTAATATAGAATCCCTGATTCTTTTGAATTAGAACTTTTCAAACCCAATGATAGGATCAGTAATCCTTCTCTAGGAAAGATCGGTCTATATGAAGAGGCCTTTAAGGCCAAAGTTAGGTAACCGCTTCATCCCTTTATAGTCGAACTTTTTCACTTTTTTGACATCTCCTTATACTTGGTTGTTCCCAATTTCTTTCATTTTATTATCAATTTTATCATTCTCTATTCTTTGACTCGAGTCCAACCGATTATTCCTTTGTTCCAATTCTTTTATGCCCTTAAGAGATGCACTGGTGATTGGTGGTATGTTTCTCCTCCAAAAGGGGCTAAGGTTTTCCTCAAAGAGGCTCCATCCTCGGTCCACAACTGGAAGAATTTATGCTTTTTTATTTCAGGGCCTTTTATTGAGAAATAGAGGCTTTCTTGCGATCGACTGAGAGACTCTATCACATAGGTTCCGAAGCTTGAAGAAGAGGACCTAAAATGCTCCGTAACCTTAAGAGAATATAAAATACCTTCACTAAAGGAACTATTATTAGAGCATGCTCTCTTTAATACTGGCCTTAGCTCGATCGATCCAAGAGGTGATCTACTTGACCTTTTCGAAATAACTGATTTTTTCTTTTTCTGCTTTATGGATGCGGATCCTTATATTTTGTTGTAGAAATGAGATGCGAAGAACTAGCTAAGTTGAAGAAAGGTGCCACAAAGAGGAAGGCACCTCTTTCACTTGCTGCTGAAGTCCAAAAGAAGCTAAAGACTTCGGGTGATAGTCAGAAGAAAGTTTTTGCTCTCGATCCTAGCCAACCAAGGGGCCTTTCTACTTCTCCAATCCAACCTTTGCCCCTGAAGCTTGCTACACCTTCGGTCCTCCAGGCTAATACTGCTCAAGTGTGATCGCAATCTACTAGGGGATCCAAGGAGTGGAGGCAAGGTTCAACTTTGCCATCCATTATAGGTTTTTTTTTTAATGATTGGAAGACCGTCTCGATGCTTTCAGAGGGATGTTTTTTGACTCCAGCCTGAAGAAGGTTGAAGGGGAAAGTTTTGTAAAGCAACAGAAGTGATTGGAGACTTCTTTGATCTAGGTATGCTTCTCCTTTATTTTATCTCCTCCTTCTTCTTTTTTAAACTGATTTCTTTTCTATTTGGGTGCAATAGGGTCATTATGCTATTGTCGTCATCAACCGAATAATGAACATTGAGGTTGAATTGATTGTAGTTCAAATCAAGTGTGAGAAGGCCAAAGCTTCTGATGTTGAGGTGAGAGCTGAAGCTACCAAAGCCAAATCCAAGGTAGAGACTGCCAAGACCGAAGTGGCTCGTCTGAAGGAGGTGCTAAGGGACATTGAAGCTTCAAAGGCAAAGGTAGAGGCAAACCTTAAGAAGAAATGGCAAAAAGCCCAATCTAAGGCCCCCAAAATCAAAAAGAAAATAGAGGATTGGTTTGCTAAGGTGGGACAGGTAGTGGTGGCAACCTTCTAAGCTTCTGAAGAATTCTTTCAGGAGAAAGTTGATTTCAGCCAAGAAGCCTTCATTGCCAATCGAGACATCTTCTATTAAAAGATAGCGGCATATTTTCTGGAGCTAGACTTGGGCCTCTTGGATGAGGAAGAGGAAGAAGCGAAAGATGGAGCTGAAGGTGGTTTGGGTGGTGGCTAGGTCAATCAAGAAGGGTGTCAAGCATCGCTCACTGAAAAAGAACCCACTAAAGAACATCCTGATTCTGCTTTAGCATCAGGAGAAGTGTTGGAACTTTCCCTTATAGAGGTTGCTCTGATTCTGCAGCCTAGAGCAAAGAAAGTAGAGTAGCCGACTGTGGCTATTCCATGTCCCTCCTCCGTAGGGTTGGAAGTGGGCTCGGGCCGGGCCGACTTTGGGTCAGACTTTGGGCTCAGCCTAAACCCATTCAGGCGGCTTGGGCCTAGAAATAGCATCCATTTTTCTTTCAAGCTGGGCTCCGGCAAACCTTTGGCCCAGCCCGAGCTCGATCCGAGATTGAAATCAAAGTTGAGCTCGAAACTTTCATCCCGAGCCCAATCCTGAAGTTCAGCCCGAATTTAGCCCAGCCTATTTTTCTTTAATTTAAGACATAAACTCTTAAGTTAAAGCCTTAAATTGATTTAGCCAACAAATGCAATGCTCCAAGCTTGCACAGAGCCAACAAATATGGAGCGGAATATAGAGAATTGAGTAGTTTGAATACGTAATTGCTATAGATTATGATAGCAAATAATGAATAGAGTTTTTTTTTTCTTTTTGATAAGTAAAATAAATTGGACCAATCCAATATTTGCCCTAAATAATAAATTTAGGCTGGTCCGATTGGGTTCGGGCTTGGGCTTGGGCTGGGCTTGGGCCTTAAAATTTACAAAATTTTTGGGCTTAAGCCCGGCCCAAAGCCTGAATAATAATTTGGGCTTGTATTTAGACTTGCACTTTATCACATCAAGGTCAATGATATTTAGACTTGTACTTTTTCATGTCTTTTTCCTGCCAAAGTAATGAAAGTTTCTATATTAATGAAAAGATGATATTCACCTTTATGTTCTTTGGCTTGTATTTCTGTTCTCATTGGTTGATTCGATGTGAGTGTTGTGATCACAAGTTCACCTGGTATCGTGTTAGGCATTTGTCTACTATTTTTTCCTTATGGGTTTGGCTTGATAAGGTTGAACAGAATCTGCACTAAGCCAGATGGGATGTAGCCAAAGTGCAAGAGAAGATTCAAAAAGTAGAGAAGAATCATGACGAAGCTTCTTTCGAGATGAGAAGTTTAACAAAATAGGTCGAGTGTGTGAATAAAGAGCACACTGCAGTGAAGCATAAATGGGTTGAAGAACATTGCAAGTGGGCCGAAGAAAGGAATAGCCTTTTGAAGTCGGTTGCTAACAAGAAGTGGGAGATAGCCGTGGCATCGGCTACTAACAAGGAGAAGTTATGAAGGGCCTAAGAAGAGATAGCCAAGATGAAGCATGCTCAGTAGAGTTCAGCCGATTAGATTGATAAACTTCAGCATGACCTCCATTCAGCCGAAAATAAGATTGAAGAGCTAAAATGAGCAGCGGATACTAGGAAGTCAAGTACTGATGATGATCGGAGTGAACTGATTTCGACTCAAAATACTATTGCTCATCTTGTTGACACTTAGGATATAGAGAGGCCTGAGCTAACTAAACTTTACATTGAGTTGGCAAAAAATGCAAGAGCTACCAAGGAGGCTGAAGATGTGATTAAATGATTGGAGAAGCTACTTATCATAATTTGGCATACTACTAATCTTTAGGTGGCGGATGTATCAGCTATGGCGCTTAAGGCTGGTTTGAAATGAGTGGGCATTTAGTCAAGCAACTTTTTTTTTAGATTGATTTTTTTCTATGCAAGATTCTTAGTTCTGAACAAGCTGAGCTAGATATCGCTCCTTCGAGGTCGTCAACTACCGAAGCTACCTAGAGTACTCTATAAGGTCATTCACCCTTTGGGGTGTCATTGTTGTAATTCAACTTTGTATCTCAGCTTGTGAATGAAATGCACTTTTGAAGTTTAAGTTTCATTTCTTTTCAATCTTGAATTCCTTAACTTCTAGAGTTATCTTAGCATAGAACGAACTTAGGTATTTCAAATAGGTCTTGCTAGTAACTTTCCTCGTTTGAGAGCATGAAACCTTCCAAAATTAGCGATCGAGGTTGATGGGCTAAGGGTCTTCTATGGTTATCCCTTTGGAGGTTCGTATAGGTTAACCTCCACTCCTCGCATGACTAAGATCTTCAAGGACTTTGACTTGCTGAAGAGCAAGTTTGGCCTTCAAGGGTCTAGTTATCTCCTACTGCTTAGCCACTGAGGTCATCCACCCATGTCGTTTCTTGAACAACAAAGATCTTCAAGGACGTTGACTTGTTGAAAAGTAAGTTTGGCCTTCAGAGGTCTAAATAGATTATCCCTCGCTTTTTAGTTGTCGAGATCTTCAGTTCATATCATTGCTTGTTGAATGACTAAGATCTTTAGAGACACTGACTTGTTGAAAAGCAAGTTTGGTCTTCTATGTCCGAATAGGTTATCCTTCGCTGCTTAGTCATCGAGGCCTTTGACTATAAATTGGAAGGACAATAAAATGATCCTAAAAGGATGAGCATATTTTATTAATAAATAATTTATACATCATTGATAATATATGCAAAGATTTTCAAAATTTCATAGACTTGATAAAAGCATCCAGTCTAGTTGCCATAGATGATAGTCTTAGGCTTAATTACTTCTTCTACTTGCTAGGGACCTTCTCACTTTGGAGCCAGCTTTTCGCTTTCTATAGGTTAGAAAACTTTGGCTTGACATAAGACCAGATCGCAAGCCTTGAATTCTTTATTTTAATATGAGAGTTGCAGGCCATCCTTTGCTAATAAGCTGCTATTTATACTCGTGCTTTTTCACGAAGCCCTTCAAGCAGGTCCAAATTCATTCAAAGTTGCTTCGTATTGCTTTGATCGTTGTAGTCTTCAATCCAATTTGAAGAAAGTATGATCTTTACAGGGATAATAGCTTCAGTTCTGAAGAAAGGTTGAATGAAATCTCTCCCATGGGGGTCCTTTGAGTAGTCCAGTAAGCCAACAGCAGTACAATTCATCAACCCAAGCTCCTTTAGCTCAATCAATCCTAGCCTTCAATCCTTGTAAAATAGTTTTGTTAGTTACCTCCACCTTGCCATTAGCTTGCGAGTGTCCCACCGAAGTGAAGTGTTAGGAGATGCCATAGTTTTGACGGAACTTAGCAAATTTTAAGCATGAAAACTAATGCTTATTTTCAGTAATCAGTACTTGAGAGAGGCTGAATCTACCAATCATGGACTTCCAGATAAAGTCCATCACCTTGGCTTCAATGATCTTGGCTAAAGGCTCTACTTCGACCCACTTGATAAAGTAGTTAATAGCCATAAGCAAGAATTTTCTCTAGCCTGATGTTAGTAAAAAGGGACCCAAGATGTCTATCTTCCACTAGATAAATGGCCAAAGAGTAGATAGCGGGGTTAGTAGAATAGCCAGCTAATGCTAGATATTGACATTGTTCTGGCATTGGTCATAGTGCTAGGTGAAGCTGGCAGCATCATCTTGCATTTTAGGGCAATAATACCCCTGCCGAAATATCTTGTATGCTAGGGACCTGCCGCTTAAGTGATTTTCATATATCTCTTCATGCATCTTCCCAAGGATGTACTTTGCTTCAAAAGGGCAAAGGCATCTAAGAAGCAGTAAGGAGAAGGATCGCTTGTAAAGCTTGCCCTCGTAGAAGATGTAATAGGAGCTAGGGTTGATACTTTATCCTCTAAGCATCCTTAGAATCTGTTGGCAGCACCCCATCTCTTAAAAAGTGAACAAAGGGATCCATCCAATAAGGTTTGTCATCAACTTGTAACACTTGGATCAGATCTTCAATACTGAGTTTCTTTAGAACTTCAAAGAATAGCTTTCGAGAAATATCGCCGAGGTGATGTTGTTGCTAGCTTGGAAAGTAGATTTGCCCTCAAATTTTTAGATCGGGATATTTGCTAGATGATGTTGAAATCAAGAAATCCTAACATCAGATTCTTTACCTTTTAGAGATATCTCTTCCTATTTTCTTCCTAGAATTCAAAATCTTCTTTCACCTACCCTGCCACCAATTATGAATCAGTGTAGATCTAAAGCTTCCGTACTCCAAGCTTCTTTGCAATTCTCAGTCGGGCAAGGAGAGCTTCGACTCAGCTTCATTATTAGCAGCTGAAAATTCAAACCTCAAAGCATATTTTGCAGTAAACCCTTTGGGCCCAAGAAGTAGTAATCTAGTGCATTCCATGATAAAATCTATCAGGATTTGGGCTTTAATGGATGGCCACGATTGGAACTTAATTTCAAACTCTATGAGTTCAATAGCCTGCTTCACCGATCATCTAGAGGTATTGGACCAACACAAAAAGGCCTTGAGTGGTTGATCAGTCAACACTATAATTAGATGTGTATGGAATTAAGGCCAAAGCATTATGGCTATGACAATAAGGGTGAAGATTAGCTTCTCTAGCTTCGTGTATCTCATCTCCGCATCATGTAGGACTTGGCTGGCATAGTATATCGATCTCTAAACTTTATTTTATTCGTAGACCAATACTATGCTTATGGCAACTAGAGAGACTGCCAGATATAAGCATAGTTCTTCATCAATCTTTGGCCTACTGAGAAGTGGTGTAGAACTGAGATATTGTATCAACGCCTCGAAGGCCCGTTGGCATTCTTCAATCCAATGGAAATTCTTTGATTGGTTCAAATTTTGGAAGAATGGGAGATAGCGCTCAATCGATCTAGAGATAAATATGTTTAGCACCGCCACCTTGCCAGCAAGGTGCTGAATTTCTTTTATGTTTCTTAGTTGGCTCATCTCCAATATGGCTCGAATCTTCTCTAGATTTGCTTTCTGATGATATATTAAATATAATAAAAAAAATATTAAAATATATGCTATTTAATTTTTATTATTTATTATTTAATATTTCTTATATTTGTTTTTTAAAATTATTAATTATGAAAATTTATTTACATCAACTAGTAAAGCCTCTAATATTTATAAGTCTAAAATAAAGCTCATTTTATGCGGATGCAGAAGAAATATGCATGTCTCAGCAAGTCTGTGGCGCTGGTGTGGGGTCTCACACATGGACAAGTGCATGAAGGAAGAAATGGCATATGACTGAGAAGTTTTGGAAGATTAAATACAACAAAGGGATCCATTAGCGTTTGAAGAGTTGTGCAAAGCTTTTAATCTAAAAAAAGTTTTGAGAAGCATTAAATGCTGGGACCCATTGCATATTTAATGCATAAAGGAAGAAGTCTGGACGTGTGAGTGCATGGATGCCAGGTTAGCGTACAAGGCTGGATTTGAATTCATGTTCGGAACTCAACGCATTTGATGCACATGGGAGGTTAGGAGCAGGTGGCCGTGATTTGAATTCACACGAAACTTCACACAGAATGCAAAACGAACTATGGAACTGATGTGGGAGTTATGGAACGGATGCGAGAATGCGACGCGGATACATTGATGCGACACGAACGTGGCTTGGAGTATTATTTAAAGAAAAAAAACTATAGGAGTGGAAGGCATCGAACATGCTGAACACCATCATTCTCCATCTCTTCTCCCATCATTCTCATTCCACCTCTCATCTAGCTTAGCCCTCCAAACATCCAAAAGCTTTCATCATCCATCACACACCACTCCCCTCTTCCATCTCCAACCTTTCAAAAACATCCATCTCCTCAACCCTAAGATGTCAGTGCGTAAGAGTACCATGGAAGGCTAGACTCCTTCAACTCGGAAAGACGATGAAACCTGCAACATAGATTTAATTTCTTTCTCTTGTATTTAATTTTCATGCAATGAATTAAAAAAATATATATTTTAGGTTTCATGCTTATGTGACATTTGTTCTTATTTCTTTAAAGATTTGGATTCGACGTGTACGACTTATACTCTTCATAGACATACCATGATCCACAGATACGGTGTGCACTAGGAGAGATAGATCGTTATATTTCAGGTTCAACTCTCTAACTTATAGTTGAGTTAAGGTAATCTATACTCTGAACGGATGAAGCATAATCTAAGGATACAGTTCATACCTATCTGAGATAAATTACGCTGCTTCTTAATTACAAGTCTTATCATTGCAATATAAAAGTAAAAGAAAATCAAATCTATTTTACATGGTGGATTCTAAATTTTCGAAGCCTCTTTCCTATTCGACTTTCTTTCGTGAATTAAACTAAAATTATTATTATCTTAGTAAGCAATTAAAATCAATCATCTTTTTTTTATAAATAATTATCCAAGATCCCTATGGATATGATCCCGATTCATCCTAGCGACATATTAAGTTAGAATTGGGTTTATTTTTGGTGCACTAACGACGTGCATCAAAATTTTGGCACCATTGCTGGGGATCTTGGCATGGTTGATTTTTTTTAAAAAAAAATTATTGCTTTCTTTAATTTATAGTCTTTTTAGTTAACTACTTTATTTACTAGTTTGCTTTTTATTCTCTTGACTTATAAAAAAAAATTATAAATATTTGCTTACTTGCTGAATTACTTTAGTTTATTTATATTCTTGAGTTAACTTCTAATTCAAATTTTTCTTTTATTTTAGTTACTTTCAAAAAAAAATATTCTCTACATTAACACCTAATAAGCCATTTAGAAAATTAGAGACCTAATCATAAAATCTAAAAAAAATAAATTAATTTAATTTAGTCTTGATTGTGTGCTAATCATGAAGATTGACATCTTGGTTTGTTGCATCTCATTTCTATAATTAATCTTAAGGGCAATAACCCATTAATCAGATAAGATGGGAATTTGATCATCCCTCCTTGGTCCAAAAAAATTATATCCTTCATTCTGCATTAACCCAAGTATTGGAGATAAATCCAGCTCCCGTCGAAGTCCAGTCTGATGCTTAGCCTAATACAACTGATAATCATGGAAGAGCTTCGATCGAAAATTCTCTCTCTAGCAATCGAACCCCTTCAATGGCCAGACTTCAGTCGGACTCCTATGAGAGCCAAACTTCTTTCGGATCTCTTCTTCAGTCAAATTTCTATGGAAGCTGAACTCCTTTCGGATTCCTCCTTCAGTCGAACTTCTACGGGAGCCAAACTTCTTCCAGATTCCTCCTTCAATTGGGCTTCTCTGGGAGCCGAACTCCTTTCGGATTTCTCCTTCAATCGAACTCCTACGAAAGCTGAACTTCCTCCGCACTCCTCCTTCAATTGGACTTCTACGAGAGCCAAACTTCTTCTGAATTCTTTCTTCAGTTGGACTCCTATGGGATCCAAACTCCTCCTTCAGTCAGACTCCTATGAGAGCCGAACTCCTTTCGGATCCCTCCTTCAGTTGGACTCCTATGGAAGCTGAACTCCTTTCGAATCTCTCCTTCAGTCAAACTCCCTCCGAACTTCTCCTTCAATCAAACTCCTATGAGAGCCGAACTTCCTCCAAACTCCTTCCTCAGTCGAACTTCTACGGGAGCTGAACTCCTCCTTCAGTCTGACTCCTATGAGAGCCGAACTCCTTTCAGATCCCTTCTTCAGTCGGGCTCTTACGAAAGCCGAACTCCTTCCAAATCTCTCCTTCAACTGAACTCCCTCCAAACTTCTCCTTCAGTCGGACTCCTACGAGAGCCGAACTTCCTCCAAACTCCTCCTTTAGTCGAACTCTATGGGAGCCGAACTCCTCCATCCCTCTTCAGTCGAACTTCTAGGAGCTGAACTTTTTTAATCTCCTCAGTAAACTTCTATGGAGCCGAACTCCTCCTAGATTTTTCTTCAGTCGAATTCTACGGGATCAAACTCCCCAAATTCTCTTCAGTCAGACTCCTATGGGAGCCAAACTCCTTCCAGATTTCTCCTTCAGTCGAATTTTTATAGAAGTCAAACTTCTTCCAAAATTCTCCAACTAGTGTTCCTCCTGGATGATCCTCTCTAGCCATATTTTCTTTGGGAGTCCGAACTCTTTCAGAATGGATATACGTCAAAGCTCTTCATCCCTCCATGCGATCCTGAGCGGCTCAATATCGGATGGTTGCAACCATCACTATTAGTCCACTGCAGGCGACAGCAATCCACTATCAGGCGGCGATGGCTGTCACCATCAATCTACTGCAGACAGTGCTATAGACGGTGCCCCCCTCTATGACAGACTCTACCAAGTCTCGAGCGGTCCGCTATCAGGCAGCTGTAGTTGTCACTATCAATCCGCTATAAGTTCTGCCTATAAAAAGAGATCCTCCAGATATGTTTTCTCTAAGCTCTCTTCTCCTTTTTAAAACTCTGTCGAACTCTTTCTTGAGCACTCTATTTCTATTGGTCGGAAGAGCTGACTTGATCATCGAAGAATCCTGCCGGAGCCACCTCCATCGACTCTGAAAGGAACTTTATTTTGCAGATTATCGATGATGACCTCATCCTCCTCCACTCCAGCTCATCCCGGCATCAACCAGATTCTGCAACAACAACCCCCATGATGCAATATGTGGGTGGTGTTGGAATCGGATTAAAGCAAGCTTAAGAGATCCATTTATGGATTAAAGCAAGCATCAAGGAGTTGGAACATCCATTTTGATGAAATAATAAAAGAGTTTGATTTTATCAAGAATGTTGATGAACCATGTGTATACAAGAAAACTAGTGGAAGAACCATATACTAGGAATAAAGATCTATAGATAGATTTGGAAGAAGCATCCTATATACTAGGAATAAAGATCTATAGAGATAGATCTAAGAGGATGCTAGGCTTGTCCCAATCAAGGTACATTGACTTAATACTGAAAAAATTCAATATGGATGGGAGTAAAAGAGGTTATTTATCCATGAGTCAAGGCATACATCTCTCTAAAAAGATATCTCCTAAGACACCTGAAGAGAGAAATAGAATGAGTTCTATTCCTTATGCTTTGGCTTGTTGGATCAATAATGTATGCCATGTTATATACAAGGCCTGATGTTGCTTATGCTTTAGGCATTGCAAGTAGATTTCAAGCTGATCCAGGAGAGGATCATTGAAAAGCTATGAAAAATATTCTTAAGTATCTGAGAAGAACTAAAGATATTTTTCTAGTATATGGTGGTTCTGATCTTAAATTAGAAGCATATTCTGATTCTAGTTTTCAATCAGACCTAGATGATAGCAAATTTATTTTAGGGTATGTCTTTATTCTAAACAGTGGAGCAATAAGTTGGAAGAGTACTAAGCAGCCAATTATAGCTGACTCAACCACTGAAGCAGAATACATAGCTGTAAGTGAAGCCACCAAGGAAGCTGTCTAGATGAAGAAGTTCATCATTGAATTGGGAGTTATTTCTGAAATTGAGAATCCAGTACCACTTTACTGTGATAATATCGGAGCTGTTGCTCAAGCAAAGGAACAAAGGTCTCATCATAAATCCAAATACATTATGAGACACTTCCATCTCGTTCGAGAAATTATTGAAAGATAAGATGTAGTCATAGAATGAGTAGATACAAAGAACAACATAGCAGACCCATTCACTATGACTTTACCATTACAACTGTTTGATCGCCACCTTGATTATATGGGATTAAAATATAAGGGCGATTGACTTTAGTGCGAGTGGGAGATCGAAAGAAATATGCCTTCAAGCCAATTAATTTTTTGGGATGTTCTTTGTCTTTCCAAACTCATATAATGATATTTTTAATAAATAAAGACATTTATTTCATCATATGCAGTATCTTATTATTTATTTAAGATTATGATGAATCCTATAAATTAGGGACTATGATTTTAGGATTATGATGAGATCATACCAAGTGAGATCTAAAATCTTAAAACCCTAATTTAAATATTTCCTAGTCGATGGGACATTGAGTTAGGGATCAATGTTTTTTCGGTAAGACTAGCACATTCTTTGTATGCTCGATTGAGAGGATGATTGATCTCACAATAACTTGTGTATGACACTAATACAAGAATGTGGGTGCTCATTAGAGAATGAGTTCACTGAATTGATCCAAATCGAGAATATCTAATGGAGTCTTATCTACATGTCAATAGATGGTTCTCATAGTGGAATTTGTGCATGTAATCCTTTGACCTGAAACTACCATAGAATCTTATATATATAAATCCATATTTTGGTTCATACTCATTCATGACTCAGTTATGTATGGGATGATCTGGATATGGTAGATTATATATATGAAGGTTGTGAGTAGGTTAACATGGAATCGATCTCTCCTGGTAAGAGGAAATAGCATCCTACTTGCTTCAAACAAATGATGATTCAGGAAGACTTTGATCAAAGCATGATGAAAAATTAGAAATGGTTTCTAATATTTCATTAAATGAATCATTCATCATAAGATTGAAAGAGAAATGAATATGATATTGGGTTGACATATTTTCATACCCAGAGTCATATTCAGGATGCAGGGAAGATCGAAGGATCTAGTTGCATGGTAATTTTCACTGAAGGATATTTTTGGTATTTCATCAAAATTTTACATCTTTTGGAAAAGTCATGATACGTTGCTAGACGTCAATCATGTCTTGTGGGTTCGATCAAATTAAAATTTTAATTTGATCATTAAATTAGAAAGTGTTCTAAATTAAGTCAAATTGGGTTGGCTAGTTTTGACCTAAATTGGTTTGGTTGAGTTCTAACCAGATTAGGTCAAATCACACCCAGACTCACTGCTGGTTAGATGTGGAACCCAATGGGTCACACACAAAGAGAGTTGATTAAGGGTCTAATTGGATTAGACCATGTTTGCAAGATGAACATGCTAGCACATGTAGCAAACCCTAGCACCTAGTTTCGAATTGGATTCGAATCGGCTTTCGATTTGGGCTAATTTAGATCCGATTTGAGCCAAATAGGATTTGGTCTTGAATTGGATTAACCTAGACTGATTGGGCTTCAATTGGGGTACCACATACCTAAATCCCACATGCTAGAGAGTCTCTCTCTTGCGCGTGGGAAGTCTTTCATGCGCAAAGAATTCTTTGGCACATGGAATTAGTTGGCACCTACCTTCTTTGACTTTTTTCATTTTGTTATGTCATGTAAATTTTTATATTGGCATGGACATCAGATATGGGGTGCAGAAGAGTCCTTTCTGCAGATGAAATACTTCGTTATTATTTTGAGAAGGGATTTTTTATCGCCCAAGACTCCATGCCGCCCACTCCTCCTTGATGCCTCTTGGACCAAGTCAAAGTCTCTTGGGACTTTGACTATTCAAAGATTATCTCCATGCCTTCTTGCTGAATGGGCATCCCTTTTTAAGAGCCATTGGATGGCCTTTTTATATGATCTAATGGATGAAAAGGGATGGCGCCAAAGATGAAATATTGCGACTCTTCGTAAATAACTTACGTAGAATTAGTCCAAGAGTCCTTCTGCTTTAAGGCACCTCTTGGACTAAGTCTACATCTCGTTATTTACTGATGAGATGTGAGATTGGCTGATGGGGCATGAGATATTGATGAGGAAAGGGTATGAGAAATTTAGTTGGCACCCCTACGTACATTATAAATAGGGGTGCACACCAAGAGTCCTAGTGTGTGTATGAAAATTATCTTTCTTTCTCATAAGAGTTTCTTTTTGTCCAATTTTCTTTCTTTCTTTCTCTTATCTAGATCTTGTCCCTTATAAGGAATAAGAAGTCATCTTAAGGACTAAGAGATTAGGAAGAAAAATTAAGAAGATAAAAGAAAAAGAAAGATAGATAAGGAGAGGCAAGGAAGGTGACATAAAGGCTAAAGAAGGTCTTGCCCTTTTAATTAAAAGTTCTTATTATTAAAACTTTAATTATATAAATCAGAGGTGCTGGTGTCTTGATCAAGTCTCTGTGTGGATCAACATTGGAGGGTGAACACGTGGGCACCTGATGGAAACCCCTGATGGACTGCTACCGACGATCAGGGTCAATTTAGGATTTAGCGATAAGAGGTATGTTCTAATACTTTCTTTTATGTTATAAATACATGTTATATGATTTAATTACTAATGAGGTGGTCCTAGGGTTCGGATTTGATTTATATGATTTCATGTTTTTTGCTTTGAAATCCGTGCTTCCGCCCTGTACACCAAACCTATCAATTTCCTTGTGCCACTAAAAAGCCCATGCCCCATTTATTTTTCTAGATTGTTTATGTGATGTTTTCCATGCATAAGAAAGGTCTCCATGCCCTTTATTATCTGGAGTTTTCTTGGAATTAAATTTGACTTGGTCGAATTTAGAAATCGGTTTTGATTTGAACAATATTTGATAGAGTCTATGATCTCTAAAACTCCTACTTCTTTTCTCCATGCATTATTATTTTTTGTGTGCCACTTTTTCAGATGTTTTTTATGGCATAATACTTCTTATTAGGTGTTACTTTTATGTTCTCCATGCACCAAAAATCTGGGGAGGCATCCAACTCCAAAAATCTGGGGAGGCATCCAACTCCAAAAATCTGGGGAGGCATCCAAGAGTTGGATGCCCCCAACCTCCTCATAGTTTCCTAGTTTGACTAGGTCATTTGACCTAGTCTTCCTATTATCATGGGATGCCTCCTATTGTTTGGTTATGACATTAAAAATATGGACATTCCATGGTAAAATTAGAGGAGAGAAAGGTGTTTGGCATGGGAGATTGAGGCACTATATTCCTTAGAGAAAAGTCTTCATATGGACATCAAATGTTGATGTCTTGAAGGAACAAAGGTAAGAGAAGATTGTCTTCTCTTAGTTTTTCTTTTAAGCATTTTTTTTCTTACTCCTCTATGTATTTTTATATGATAAAAATCTGAGAGAGAGAGAGAGAGGGCATGGGGATGAGTGCTCCAAGGTATTAGAGCATGGTGATC
>QRFJ01003781.1:234153-338858 GCA_006176705.1 Cocos nucifera
GTCAGATCGAGACTCCTTATCGGGAGCCAAACTCTTTCTGAATCTCTTCTTCAAACGAACTCCCTCCAAACTTCTCCTTTCAATCGGACTCCTATGGGAGTCAAACTTCTTTGAACTCTTCTTCAATCAATTCTATGGAGCCAAACTCCCCTCGCACTCCTCCTTTCAGTCAGAACTCTATGGGAGCCGAAATCCTTCCAAATCCTCCTTTAGTCGAACTCAATTGAGAAGCCGAACTCCTTCTAGATCTCTCTTCAGTCAAACTTCCCTGAACTTCTCCTTCAGTCGGACTCCTATGAGAGCCAAACTCCCTCCAAACTCCTTCTTTAGTCAAACTCCTACGGGAGCCAAACTCCCCTCTGCACTCCTCCTTTAGTCGGACTTTCTTATGGGAGCCGGAACTCTCCAGATTTTTCCTTCAGTCAGACTTTCTATGGGAGCAAACTTCTCCTAGATTCCTCCTTCATGTCGGACTTCTACGGGAAGCCGAACTCCTCCTGGATTTCTCCTTCAGTCGGACTCCTATGGGAGCCAAACTTCCTCTACACTCCTTCTTCAGTCGGACTCCTATGGGAGCCAAACTCTTCTGAATCTCCTTCAGTCGGACTCTATGAAAGCCGAACTCTTTCTGGATCTCTCCTTCAACCGAACTTCCTTCGAATTCATCCTTCAGTCGGACTCCATGAGAGCGAACTCCCTCCGCACTCCTCCTTCAGTCGAACTTCTACGAAAGCCAAACCCTTCCCAGATTCCTCCTTCAGTCGGACTTCTATGGGAGCAAAACTTCTTCCGAATTCCTCCTTCAATCGGGCTTTCCGGGAGCCAAACTCTCCCTAAATTTTTTCTTCAATCAGACTTCCATGGGAGCAAACTTCCTCTGCACTCCTCCTTCAGTCGGACTCCTATAGAGCGAAGTTCTTCCAAATCCCTCCTTCAGTGCGGACTCACTACGTTAGCGAACTCCTTCCGAATTCTCTTCTTCAGCGAACCCTCCACACTCCTCCTTCAGTTCAATCTCCTACGGAGCCGAACTCCACTCCGACTTCCTCCTTCAGTCAGACTTCTATGAGAGTCGAACTCTTTTCGTGATTTTCTTCGGTCGGGCTTCTATGGAGCCAAACTCCTCCCGGATTCCTCCTTCGTCGGCTCCGTATGGGAGCCAAACTTCTTCTGGATCCCTTCCTTCAGTCGAACTCCTACAGAAACCAAATTTCTCCAGAACTTCTTTAATCAAGTTTTTACAGGGATCAAATCCTTTTCGGATTCTTCCCTCAGCCAAACTTCCTCCATGGAGTCAAACTCCTTCTTGAACTCTCTTAAGAGCAAACTCTTCGACTTCTCTTCAGTGGAATGCTCTCGGATGGTTTCCTCCAGACTATATTCTTTCCAAGAGTTCACGAACTCTCTCTAAAATATTGATATATTGTTAGAGTTCTTCCAAAACCAATGCCTGTCTTTCCCCGAACTAAGGATTAATCTTAGATATGGTATCATAATTGCTACAGGCACGCATACAGCAGCGGCCCTCTTCATTGACTAAACTCCTATCAGGCTCGAGTGGCCCGACTACTGAATGGATAGCGCTGTCACTATTCAGTCTGACGATTTCCTTCCTCTTCTGTTATCAAACTCATCAAATCTCGAGCAGCCCACTGTCAGATGGCTGCAGCTGTCACAATCAATCAAGCTCTATCTATAAAAAGAGATCCTCTAGATACATTTTTTCTAAGCTCTAAGCTCTCTTCTCATTTCCAAGATTCTATCGAACTTCTTTCTAAGCACTCCATTTTTGTTGGTCAGAAGAGCTGACTTGATCGTCAGAGAATCCTATCCGAGCCACCACCAACTCTGGATGGGATTTTATTTTGCAAATCACCAACGGCGACCTCGTCTTCCTCGACTCTAGCTTGATTCGATGTCAACCAGATTCTGCACCAACAAAATTGGTGCTAGAGGAAAGGCCTCTATCTCTAAGGTACTCTTGTTCTTAAATGAGTGCTCAGCCAACCTTGCCGACCTTCTTCTCCAAGATTCATCTCCACCCTCTTTCTCAATTCCAAGAAATACCTCAAAAGAAGACGACTATCCGAAGATCTGCCGCTTCTGCCATCAGATCTGAGCTGGATCCATTCACTCTTGCTCCATTACCAGCACTTCAACCTCCATCTTCACCAATGGTCATGGTAGATCCAGAGTAGTTTAACCTACTGATGCAGTGGATTTAGGGCCTCATAGAGATGGTGCTGGCCATGCAGCAGCCTCCGACGGTGACTCCATCAGAAAATCCACCATCAAGATGTCGAAAATCGATCCTAAGAGAACTTAGGCTAGCATACCCGTCGCCCCTAGGAAGAAGAAATAGAGAGTAGAGGATCCATGCTCGGATCATGATTCTCCTCTAGAGGAGACCCTCTCCATCGATAGCCGAAAGCCATCCAAGATCTATGATCGAGATGATGTCCTCGATCACAAACTATGGAAGATGGATCGATAGATTGAGGAACTCCACCATGTCACCTCGACTCACAGTGACGACGTCTGCACCGATCCTCCTTTCTCTCCCCAAATTATATAAGAGCCCATTCCGCCGAACTTCAAGCTCTCTCGATTTAAAAACTATGATAGAACCTCTGATCCGATTGATCATCTAGAGGCCTTCCGAACCATGATGCTACTCCATGGCGCACCAGACGCCATATTATGCATATTATGCTGAGCTTTCCCATCTACCTTAAAGGGAGCAGCAAAAAACTAAAATTCAGTATTAAAGTCAAGTACGATCTTCTCTTTTGACCAGATGAGCCATCAGTTCGTGGCTCACTTCATCAACAGTCGACGTCCGTACCGAGGTTCGAATTTTTTGATGAATGTCAAGCAGAAGGAGGAAGAATCCATCCGAACTTATGTCATCCGATTTAATGTTGTAATATTGAAGGTCCAGGATTTGGACCAGTCTGTTGCAATGGCCACACTCAAGGACAACCTTCAGAAGAATGATTTGCTGTTCTCTTTGGAGAATAAGTACCTCAGAAACTTTGCCGATCTACTAACTCGGGCCGAGGGATATGCTCGTATGGAAGAAGCCTTCAAGTTGAAGAATGAAGAAACCGTAGGAGAGCGGTGGACAGACGAGTTTAACAAACTCACCGTCGATGGAGGATTGAGTGAAGTTTGACCACGCTCACAGACTCCTTTCGAGTGCAAGCGAGTTTGAACTCCTTCTTGAGCTCGTCATTAAGAAAGTCCCGATAAAAGGGTGCGAAGAAGTTCTCCCCCTAGAAGGTTCCATAACTACGCCCCCTTAATACTCCTAAAACTCAAGTTCTGATGAAAATTAAGAATCAGCTTCCAACATCAAAAGGATTACGATCTTTCCCAAACAAGCGCGATCGAAGCAAGTACTACCTCTACCATCGTGACCACGGCCACGACAGTAAAGAATGCATTCAGTTCCAAGATGAAATCAAGGAGCTCATCAGGAGAGGCCGGTTGGATCGATTCCTCAAACGCCAGCTTAAAGTAGGAGAAGATCGGCCAAGGGCACTATCATGGCTAGAACCACTAATGATGGAGGAACAACAAGGAGGTCGGCCACCTCCCGGCATCATCACCAATGATGGAGGAACAATAAGAAGGTCGGTCCAAAACTTATCATCTAAAGAAACTCGGAGGAACAATGCTTCCATGATCCTAAAACACAGAGAATCTAAGGATGTGCTGTCAGTAATTTTTCTTCAATAAAATTCTTCCATTTCAATATTATTGTTTCTTGGTGCAAAAACTATGTGATCATAGGAAAGAAGCAGTCAACAGTGGCCGTGTTAGGAGTAGAAGGAGAACCTCATTCTAACATGAGCAAGTCGAAGTCCTTCAACCTCAGCTAGAGATAAGATCTCTTTCGAGCTTCAGAGTCTACGTCAATAGGAGATAAGATCTCCTTCAACCTTAGCTAGAGATAAGATCTCTCCCGAGCTTCAGAGTCTACGTCAACAGGAGATAAGATCTCCTTCAACCTTGATCAACAGGAGATAAGATCTCCTTTAACCTCGGCTAAAGATAAAATCTCTCCCGAGCTTTAGAGTCTATGTCAACAAGAGATAAGATCTCCTTCAACCTCGGCTAGAGATAAGATCTCTTCCGAGCTTCTACGTCAACAGGGGATAAGATCTCCTTCAATCTCGGCTAGAGATAAGATCTTTCCGAGCTTCAAGTCAACGTCAATAGGAGATAAGATCTCCTTCAACCTCAGCTAGAGATAAGATCTCCTTCCGAGCTTCAAGTTATGTCAATAGGAAGATAAGATCTTCTTCAATCTCGGCTGGAGATAAGATCTCTCTCGAGCTTCTCAACGTCAACAGGAGATAAGATCTCCTTCAATCTCACTAGAGATAAGATCTCTCTCGAGCTTCAGAGTCTACGTCAATAGGAGATAAGATCTTCTTCAATCTTCGACTAAAGATAAGATCTCTTTTGAATTTCAGAGTCTACATCAATAGAAGATAAGATCTCCTTCAACCTCGGTTGGAGATAAGATCTCACCCGAGCTTCAACGTCTACATCAATAGGAGATAAGATCTCCTTCAACCTCGACTGGAGATAAGATCTCTTCCAAGCTTCAACATCAACAAAGGAGATAAGATCTTCTTCAACCTCGGCTGGAGATAAGATCTCTTCCCGAGCTTCAGAGTATGCATCAACAGGAGATGAGATCTCCTTCAACCTCAGCTAGAGATAAGATCTCTTTCAAGCTTTAGATAAGTCTTACATTGCCAATAGGAGATAAGATCTTCTTCAACCTCGGCTAGAGATAAGATCTCCCTAAGCTTCAGAGTCCGCATCAAGAGATGAATCTCCTTCAACATTGGCTAGAGATAAGATCTCTTCCGACCTTAGAGTCTACGTCAATAGGAAAGATAAGATCTCCTTCAACCTCTAAGCTAGAGATAAGATCTCTCCCAAGCTTCAAAGTCTACGTAATAGAAGATAAGATCTCCTTCAACCTTCGGCTAGAGATAAGATCTCTCTCGAGCTTCTACATTCAACAGAAGATAAGATCTTCTTTCAACCTCAGCTAGAGATAAGATCTCTTTCCGAGCTTCTACGTCAACAGAAGATAAGATCTTCTTTACCTCGACTAGAGATAAGATCTCTCTCGAGCTTCAAGTCTGCATCAATAGGAGATGAGATCTCGTTCAACCTCGACAGGAGATGAGATCTCTTCTGAGTCTCAACTTCAACTTCAACCTCGGTTGGAGACAAGATCTCTCTCGAGCCTCGACTTCAACTTCAACCTCATCTGGAGATAAGATCTTTTTCGAGCTTCAACTTCAATGATTATAGAGCCTGAAAAAAGACTTCGGCAGTCATCTTTTTTATACTCCCTTTCTTTGAATTCCAAACTCGAAAGTGGGAGGGACTATTATTGGAGATAAATTTCACTCCTGCTGAAGTTCAGTCTGATGCTTAGCCTAATGCAATCGATAATCACGAAAGAGCTTCGATCGAGAATTCTTCCCCCAGCGGCCGAACCCCTTCAACGGCCAGACTTCAGTCGAACTCCTATGGGAGCCAAACTTCTTCCGAATCTCTCCTTCGATCGAATTTCTATGAGAGTCAAACTTCTTTCAAATTCCTCCTTCAGTCAGAGTTCTATGGGAGCCAAACTTCTCCCAAATTTCTTCTTTAGTCGAGCTTCTATGGGAGCCAAACTCCTCTTAGATTCCTCCTTTAGTCGGGCTTCTATGGGTGCCGAACTCCTTCCAAATTTTTTCTTCAGTCGAGCTTCTATGGGAGTCGAACTCCCAGATTTCTCCTTCAGTCAGACTCTAATGGGAACCAAACTCTCTCCACACTCCTCCTTCAGTCGGACTTCTACAAGAGCCGAACTCCTCCTAGATTTCTCCTTCAGTCGAGCTTCTACGAGAGCTGAACTCCTTTCGAATTTCTTCTTCAGTCAGACTCCTATGGGAGCCAAACTCCCTCTGCACTTCTTCTACAGTTAGACTCCTACGAGAGCCGAACTCTTCCTTTAGTCGGACTCCTCAGACTCCTACGAAAGTCGAACTCCTTTCGGATCGGACTCCTATGGGAGCCGAACTTCTTCTGGATCTTTTCTTCAACCGAACTTCTTCTTTAATCAGACTCCTATGGAAGCCGAACTTTCTCTGAACTCCTCCTTTGGTCGAACTCCTATTGGAGCCGAACTCCCTCTGCACTCCTCCTTCAGTCGGAATCCTATGGGAGCCAAACTCCTCCTTCAGTCGGACTTCTACGAGAGCCAAACTTCTTTCGAATCCCTCCTTCAATCGAACTCCTATGGGAGCCAAACTTTTTTTGGATCTCTTCTTCAGTCGAACTCCTCTGAACTTCTCTTTTAGTCGGACTCCTACGAGAGCCGAACTTCCCTCAGCACTCCTTCAGTTAGGACTCCTATGGGAGCCAAACTTTCTTCGAACTTCTTCTTCGGTCAGACTCTTTTAGGAGCCAAACTCCCTTCATACTCCTCCTTCAGTCAAACTCCTATGGAAGCCAAAACTCCATCCGAACTCCTCCTTCAGTCGGACTCCTATGAAAGCCAAACTCCATCCGAACTCTTCCTTCAGTCGGACTCATACGGGGAGTTGAACTCCTTCCGGATCCCTTCTTCAGTCAGACTCCTATGGAAGCCGAACTCCTTTCTGAATCCCTCCTTCAGTCAGACTCCTACGGAAGCCGAACTCCTTCCAAATCCCTCCTTCAGTCGAACTCCCTCCAAACTTCTCCTTCAGTCGAACTCCTACGGAAGCCAAACTTCCTTTGAACTCCTTCAGTCAGACTCCTATAAGAGCTGAACTCCCTCCACACTCCTCCTTCAATCGAACTTCTATAGGAGCCGAACTTCTTCTAGATTCCTTCTTCAATCAAACTTCTATGGAATCCAAACTCTTTCCGAATTTCTCCTTCAGTCGAACTTCTAGGGAGCCAAACTCTTCTCAGATTCCTCCTTCAGTCGGGCTTCTATGGGAACCAAACTCCTCCCGGATTTCTTCTTTAGTCGGGCTTCTATAGGAGCAGAACTTCTTTCATATTCCTCCTTCAGTCGGACTTCTATGGGAGCTAAACTCCCTCCGCACTCCTCCTTCAGTCGGACTCCTATGGAAGTCGAACTCCTTCTAGATTCCTCCTTCAGTCGGACTCCTACAGGAGCCAAACTCCTTCCAGATTTCTTCTTCAGTCAGACTCCTACGGAAGCCAAACTCCTTCCAATTCTCTCCTTCAGTCGAACTCCCTCCGAACTTCTTTTTCAGTCGGACTCCTATGGGAGCCGAACTCCCTCTACACTCCTCCTTCAATCAGACTCCAATGGGAGCCAAACTTCTCCCAGATTTCTCCTTCAATCGGGCTTCTATGGGAGCCAAACTCCTTCCGAATTTTTCCTTTAGTCAGACTCCTACGGAAGCCAAACTTCCTCTGTACTCCTTCTTCAGTCGGACTCCTACAGAAGCCAAACTCCTTCTGGATCCCTCCTTCAGTCGGACTCCTATGGGAGCCAAACTTCTTTCGAATCTCTCCTTCAGTCGAACTCCCTCCGAACTTCTCCTTCAGTCAGACTTCTATGAAAATCGAACTCCCTCCGCACTCCTCCTTCAGTCGGACTTCTATGAGAGCCGAACTTCTTCTGGATTCCTCCTTCAGTCGAACTTCTACGAGAGCCAAACTCCTCTCGAATTTCTCCTCCTATCGGACTCCTATGGGAGCCAAACTTCTTCCAAATTCCTCCTTCAGTCGGACTCCTACAGGAACCAAACTCCTCCAGGACTCCTCCTTCAGTCAAGTTTCTACATGACCCAAACTCCTTTCGAACTTTTTCCTCAATCAAACTCCTCTAGAAGTCGAACTCCTTCCAAACTTCTCTAAGAGCCGAACTCCTTTTAGACTTTTTCTTCAGCGGATTGCTTTCGGATGTTTCCCTCCAGACGTATTTCCTTCAAGAGTTTGAACTCCTCTAAAATTGATATATATCGGAGTTCTTCACCAACCAATGCCTGCTTTTCCCGAACTACGATAATTAAATCTCGATGAATGGTCGCCATCAGTCTGCTACAGATGATGTTACAAACGACACCCCCCTCCATGACAGACTCCACCAGGCCTCAAGCAGTCCGCTACTGGATGGTATGGCTGTCACTATTAGCCTAACGATACCTTTCTCTCCATATCAAATTCCACCAAGTCTCGAGTGGCCTATTATCAGATGGCTGCAGCTGTCACCATCAATCAAGCTCTATTTATAAAAATGGATCCTTCAGATACGTTTTCTCTAAGCTCTAAGCTCTCTTCTCCTTTTCAAAACTCTACCAAACTCTTTCCTGAGCACTCCATTTTTGTTGGCCAGAAGAACTGACTTGATCGTCGGAGGGTCCTGCCAAAGCCACCACCGACTTTGGACGGGACTTTATTTTTCAGGTCACCGACGGTGATCTCATCTTCCTCGACTCCAGCTCGATCCGACGTCAACTAGATTCTGCATCAATACCAAGCTTTAATTTTAGATTTATTTTCTTTCTCTTGTATTTATTTTTCATGCAATGAATTAAAAAAATATTTTGTGCTTCATGCTTATGTGACATTTGTTCTTATTTCTTTAAAGATTTGGATTCGACGTGTACGACTTATACTCTTCATAGACATACCATAATCCATAGATACGGTGCATGCTAGGAGAGATAGATCGTTATATTTTAGGTTCAAGTCTCTAACTTATAGTTGAGTTAAGGTAATCTATACTCTAGACGGATGAGGCATAATCTAAGGATACGGTTCGTACCTATCCGAGGTAAATTACGCTGCTTCTTAATTACAAGTCTTATCATTGTAATATAAAAGTAAAAGAAAATAAAATTTATTTTACATGGTGGATTCTGAATTTTTGAAGCCTCTTTCCTATTCGACTTTCTTTCGTGAATTAAACTAAAATTATTATTATCTTAGTAGGCAATTAAAATCAATCCTCTTTTTTTTATTAAATAATTATCCAAGATCCCTATGGATACAATCTCGATTTATCCTAGCTACATATTAAGTTAGAATTGAATTTATTTTTGGTGCACTGACGACATGCATCAAAATTTTGGCACCATTGCTAGGGATCTTGACATGGTTGATTTTTTTTAAAAAAAAAATCATTACTTTCTTTAATTTATAGTCTTTTTAGTTAACTACTTTATTTATTAGTTTACTTTTTATTCTCTTGACTTATAAAAAAAAAATTATAAATATTTGCTTACTTGCTGAATTACTTTAGTTTATTTATATTCTTGAGTTAACTTCTAATTCAAAATTTTCTTTTATTTCAATTGCTTTCAGAAAAAAAAATTCTCTACATTGACACCTCATAAGCCATTTAGGAAATTAGAGATCTAATCATAAGATCTAAAATAAGAAATGAATTAATTTAATTTAGTCATGATTGTGTGCTAATCACAAAGATTGACATCTTGGTTTATTGCATCTCATTTCTATAATTAATCTTTAGGGCAATAACCCATTAATCAGATAAGATGGAGATTTGATCACCCTTCCTTGGCCCCAAAAAATCATATCCTTCATTCTGCATTAACCCAAGCTTTAATTTTAAAATCAATTAGACATCAATCCTAGAAATTTTGAGCTCAATAGGACAAGAATGCCATAGAATTGGACCGAGTGCAGATTGGTTAATTACTCGGTGTCTAAGAAAAGTGGTTTAAAGTGGTTTTCAATTGGTTCCGTTGATTGACTTGGCCAACTCAGTTAGCGTCTAAGGAAAGCAACGAGCAGAAAATCTTTCACATCTTATACTTATCTGACCGAGTCAGTCTTGAGCTTGGAGTGCTCAAAGACGGCTTTGGAAGTTAGGAGCTGTCTAGATCTAGGTTAACTCTAGGATAGAGAGTCAATGCTTGTTTAATTTGATTGCAATTAACACCTAAATATTAACTAGTTTCTCCCTTCTCATAGTTTAGGATTCGTAGGTTCTTCTCTTAAGATTTCTTTCGCTCTTCTCTCACTTCACTGAAAAATAATAATAATAATAATAACTAAAATTTTTTGTGTTTGCTCTAAGATATAATCATAGGGTGTATGCTTGGTCGTAGATCATTATGACCAAAAATCCAACCTTTTGATCCAGAAATAGAAAGAACCTTTAGAGCCAACAAACATAAAAACATGGATCAAAATCAGGAGAATGATCTACCCAGGCAGTTGAAGGAGTACTTTACTCCTTCCACATATACCTACTCTCCTTTTAAGTTCCCCTGTAGAGGCCACATAATATGAAATTAAGTCCAGTATAATCCAAATGTTACCTTCATTTTATGGGCTTAGTAATGAGAACCCTTATAAACATCTTGAAGAGTTTCTTAAGATATGCTCAACTATTAAGATTCACAACTTCTCCGATGATGCCCTTAGGTTAAAATTATTTCCTTTCTCACTTAAGGACAAAGACAAATACTGGTTACATACTTTGGATTCTATGACTATATCAACCTGGGACCAGCTCCAAGGAGAATTTCTCAAGAAATATTTTTTCATAGAAAAAACTAATCAAATAAGAAAAGCCATAACTAGTTTTTTTCAATTAGATGGAGAAATGTTTCATGAAATATGGGAGAGGTTAAAGGATCTTATTAGAAAATGTCCTCACCATGCTGTACCCAAGTGGCAGTTAATCCAATGTTTTTATGATGGGCTATCTGAAAGACATCGACAAATGGTTGATGCATTATGCGGTGGGACATTCATGCTCAAAAGTAAGAATGAGGCATAGCAACTGTTTGAAATCTTAAGTGAAAATTCATTACATCATATGTCTACCTTTATTAGAGATAAACCCATGTTAAACCCAAAGAGAGGTGAAATCTATAAAATAGGAAACTTCATAAATATCCATCATAAGATAGATGAATTGTCCCAAAAGTTAGATTGATTATTAAGTGTAGGACATTCTCCTTCCCCATCCCATCAAATGCAAGATATATGTGCATTATGTTCAAGTCCTACTCATTATGTGAGTGAGTGTCCAACTGCACCATAGTTTTTTGAATATGTACAAGAACAAGTCCATCAAGCTCAAACTACTCATAGACCAAGAAACAACCCCTATTCTAGTACATACAATCCAGGATGGAGAAACCATCCAAATTTCTCGTAGAAACCACAATCAGTGGTTCCTCCGGTGTAATAAAGATCAGGTTATCCAGATGTGACTTATAGTTATCCATCCCAGCCATAATACCAGAACCCTCCTCAACCCATCCCAAGTACTTATAACTCAGCTTTCGAAGAAAAGGTGTTGCAAGCACTTAAAGGATGAGAAATGAATACTCAACTCCTTCACTCCCATATGCAATCAATAGCAAAACTAGAGATCCAGATAGGTCAACTAGCAATAGCTTTCAGTAGGAGGGAGGAAGGCAAATTATCCAGTCAACCCATCAATAACCCAAAAGGACAGTACATGGCTGAAAACTCTACTGGTCCAAAAAAAATTTTCGAACATGCCAAATCGATTATAACCCTTAGAAGTAGAAAAATCTTAAATCGATCTGAAGTGACCCAACAACTAGAGCAACCAATTACAGCCACACCAGAAAAGAAGAAATCTAAAAAGAAGGAAGAACCTGTTAACCCAGCACCTACACCTAAGGCTCCATTTCCTAATGCTTTAGAATCTTCTTTGCCTCTTGATAAGAAAGGTATAAAAATGAATGAAACGCTGGAACTATTTAAATAGGTCCAGATAAACTTATCCCTTCTCGATGTCATTAAGTAAGTTCCGACCTATACCAAATTTTTAAAGGATCTATGTACATAAAAATAAAAATCTAAGGCATAGATACCAAGAAAAATCCACCTGACTGAGCAGGCTAGCTCAGTTTTTCAACAAATTGCCCCACCCAAACTGAAAGATCCAGGTACCCCCATTATTTCTTGTGTCATAGGAGACCTCACAATTAAGAAGGCTTTATTAGATTTGGGTGCAAGTGTCAACCTTCTCTCGAGCTCTGTATATGATCTATTTGGATTTAGAGAGTTAAAATCCACAATGGTGACCTTACAACTAGCAGATCGATCCATTAAGGTATCCCGTGGAATGCTAGAAGATGTGTTGGTGAAAGTAGATGAATTCTACTTTTCTATTGACTTTCTTGTGTTGGATATGGAATCTGGTAGTAACACCAGCCAAATATCAATCATCCCAGGTAGACTCTTCTTAGCAACCGCTAATGCTTATATAAATTGTAGGATCGGGGTTATGGATGTATTTTTTGGGAATAAGAAGCTAAAGTTGAATATTTTCAATGCATCTCAAGGACCACCTACGTACGACCATAATGAGATCAACCTATTAGAGAAATTTATAGAAGATAAAGCTCCTATCTTGCTTAACTCAGATCCTTTACAAGTTTGCCTAACACATTTTGAAATGGATAATTTTGATATCGATGAATACACTGAAGAAGTACATGCTTTGGTAGAACCTCCTAATTTTAGCACTACTCCCCCTTGGACTATAAAGTATGAGCAATTACCAACTCAAGCAAGCCCTCTAGTACCATCCTTAGAAGCACTACCTATCCTAGAGCTAAAATCTCTTCCTGCCATGCTGAAATATTCATTTTTTGAACCCAATGATACCCTTCCAATAATCATTGCACCTGATCTAACCACTGACTAGGAAGATAAACTTTTAGGGGTGCTCAAAGAACACAAAAAGGCTATAGGATGGTCGATTGCCGATTTGAAGGGTATAGATCCTTCTATTTGCATGCATCACATTCACTACGAGGCTGAGACCAAACCACATAGAGACATGCAACGAAGATTGAATCTAAATATGCAGGAAGTAGTAAAAAAGGAAGTGGTAAAATGGTTAGATGTTGGTATTATCTATCCCATTTCAGATAACCAATAGGTTAGTCCAACCCAGGTAGTACCTAAGAAGTCAGGTATTAGCATAGTAGAGAATGATGATGGTGAGTTAATACCTACTCATACAACAACTAGTTGGCGAGTACGTGTGGACTATCAAAAGCTGAATGTCGTTACTAGAAAAGATTATTTTTCTTTGCCTTTTATTGACCAAATTTTAGAACGGCTAGCAGGACAAAGTTTTTTTTGTTTCCTGGATGGATATTTAAGATATAACCAGGTCCTAATATTCTTCACTGATTAGGAAAAGACCACCTTCATGTGCCCATATGGAACATTCGCATTTAGACGTATGTCATTCGGTCTCTGCAATGCACCAGCCATTTTTCAATGATGCATTTTAGCCATCTTTTCTGATATGATTGACAAATTTTTAGAAGTCTTCATGGATGATTTTTTGATATTCGGCTCTACCTTTAATGACCGTCTTCAGAACCTAACTAAGGTTCTTCAATGATGTGTAGAGACAAATCTGGTTTTAAGTTGGAAGAAGAGCCATTTTATGGTTCGTGAGGGAATCGTGCTCAGACATATTGTATCCAAGCGGAGGATCGAAGTAGATAAAGCAAAGATTGAAGTAATCTTGAAATTGCCTCCCCCAACCTTAGTTAAACAAGTGCGATCCTTTCTAGGCCATGCAGGTTTCTATAGGCACTTTATTAAGAATTTTAGCAAAATATCACGACCCTTGTGCAACTTGCTTGCCAAGAAAAATTCTTTTGATTTTAATGAAGATTGCCTGATCGCTTATAATAAACTTAAAACTATCTTAACCACTGCACCGATCATCAAACCTCTGGATTGGACCCTACCATTCGAGATTATGTGTGATGCTTTTGATTATGCTGTAGGGGCAATCTTAGGGCAAAAGTTTAATCAAGAACCACATGTAATTTATTATGCAAGTAAAATTCTTTCAAATGCTCAATTGAATTACACCACGATAGAAAAAGAGTTGCTCGCTATTGTGTTTGCCCTAGATAAATTTAGATCATATCTTTTAGGCTCCAAAGTCCTAGTATACTCCGATCATGTAGGACTGAAATATCTGCTATCCAAAAAGGATACGAAACCTAGGTTGATTAGATGGATCCTTTTATTACAAGAATTTGATTTAGAAATTTTAGACAAAAAAGGTTTCAAAAACTTGATAGCAAATCATATTTCTAGAATTTTGGTAGAACACAATAAAGAAATGATTAGAGATAGGTCTCTAGACGAATAACTCTTTTCAATTTCTTCCATTGGTCTTCCATGGTTCGCTCATATAGTCAATTACTTGGCAGTGGGACAAATTTCATCTCACTAGAACCAACAAGAAAAGAACAGATTTTTCTCTCACATAAAGTACTATTTTTGGGAAGAACCAGAGTTGTTCAAATATTGTCCAGATCAAGTAATCTGATGTTGTGTCCCCGAGTGTGAAGTCCAAAGTATTCTTACCTTCTGCCACTCACTAGCATGTGGAGGACATTTTAGTAGAAGAAAAACTGTAGCAAAGGTGTTGCAAAGTGGGTTTTACTAGCCAACTATATTCAAAGGTGCACATGAATTTGGTCGTAATTGCCTGCGATGCCAGCAAATAGGGAATATTTCGAGAAAAGTTATGATGCCCCTATGCCCTATTCTTGTAGTAGAAATTTTTGATGTTTGGAGAATTGATTTCATGGGACCCTTTCCCTCCTCATTTGGATTCAAGTATATTTTGGTAGTAGTGGATTACGTATCAAAATAGATAGAGACTATAGCAACCCGAACCAATGATCACAAAGTTGTGATCAAGTTCATTCAGCATAACATCTTTAGTCGATTTGGGTGCCCAAGAGCCATAATTAGCGATGGAGGTACACACTTCACGAATAAGCACTTTGAGATGCTAATGAAAAAATATGGAATAACTCATAAAGTTGCCACATCTTATCACCCCCAGACAAGTGGCCAAGTTGAGGTTTTCAAAAGGGAGATCAAACATATTCTTGAAAAAATGGTAAGACATGATGAAAAAAGACTGGTCAGCATGCTTGAATAATGCATTATGGGCTTATCGTACTGCTTTTAAAACACCCATAGGAATGTCTCTTTATCGACTTGTATTTGGTATAGCTTGTCATTTACTGATGGAATTGGAACATCGTGCATTTTGGGTCATACAGTAATTTAACTTTAACATGAAAAATGAAGGTTCCAATAGGAGACTTCAACTAAATGAACTCCAAGAGCTACGCAATGAAGCATATGAGAGTGCTAGAATTTATAAAGCTCAAAGTAAAGCATACCATGATAAATTCATTGCACGAAAAATGTTCGAGCCCAACCAGAAAGTTTGGCTTTTTAATTCTAGGTTTCGTCTTTTTCCTGAAAAATTTTGCTCACGCTGGGATGGACCTTTCATTGTAACTCAAGTATTTTATCGTGGAGCGATAAAACTCAAAGATCCTAAATAGGGGAACATCTTTAAAGTTAACAGTCAGCGATTAAAATCTTATATAGATGAAATTAGTGATGGAGAATTAATTGAATCTTTTGATCTAACGAATTCGGTACCGCCATGATACTCAGCTCAGTCTGGCTGAAGACTTTAAACTTAGCGCTCCCGGAAGGCAACCCAATTTATGCATATTTTTATTTAACTTCTTTTCTTTTCAAAGAAAAATCAGAGAAGGACAATCAACCAAGTTAGGGGGAGCATCTCATCCAAGGCCCTGATGGAGTCATGAACCAATCATGACCACAAAGGAAGAACCCTCACCCGATAATGAACAAGCACATCAAATCCAGGCGGTATCCTTCCTTGCAATTTTTTTGTTATTTTCTTCATCCATTGGAGATAATGGAAATAAAGTTGGAGGGAAATAATTAAATTAATCAAGTCCTCAAGTATGACCATAATCAGTTTTGTGTACCAAATTTTATCTTGATTTGACATAAACGGGGGTTCTAATTAATGAATGATTAATGGTTTAGATAATTTTAGGAATATTAATGGACAAATTATTAAGGAAGCCCAATAAATAATAGGGTTTAGACCAGAATAAATTCTAGAGTGATTCTAAAGTCTTCTACCCAATGATCTCAATAAAGAATCTACTTCTTGGGAGTATAAGTGCATAAAGTCCACCTTACTAAAAATAAATTTTTAGCATCTCTCACTGAGTAACCAGGCCCCTTCGCCTAAGTAAGCATTATGGTTCACGTCAAAAGATGAGAATGTGAACGAATCTTTTGTAAAGTTGGTCTTAACTCGTAGCCTTTTTGATCGAGTTAGTAAGCCTGAGGGGTGTTTTACATCTAATGCCTTAAAGCCAATTGGTTTGGAAGTTATTGGCTTAAAACTCGCTATAAGGATCAATTAGAAAGCTTAAAGGGTTAAGACATTGCACTGACTATACATGTTTTTAAAAAAAAGAGTATAAGGGGACTAAATTGCAAGAAAATACTATACTAAGCCAACAGTAAGCTAGAGGACTTAAAAAGTGAAGTGGAAAGTTGGCAAAAGAAAAAACTCTAGAAATTTCTATGGACTTCATTCAACCACTAGATGGGTAGAATTAATAATCCAATGATATATCCCTTTGATGATCTAACCAGGTATCAATTAACTTAGAACTGCTAAGATAACTCTCATTTCTAGGATAATTTGGTATGCACTACTAATTTATTTATTTTACTCGAGGACGAGTAAAATTCAAGTTGGAAGATGTGATGATACATTAAATATAACAGAAGAAACATTAAAATATATGTTATTTAATTTTTATTATTTATTATTTAATATTTTTATATTTATTTTTAAAAATTATTAATTATGAAAATTTATTCACATCAACTAGTAAAGCCTCTGATATTTATAAGTCTAAAATAAAGCTCATTTTACGTGGATGCAGAAGAAGTATGCATGTCTCAGCAAGTCTGTGGCGCTGGTGTGGGGCGTCACACATGGACAAGTGCATGAAGGAAGAAATGGCATGTGGCTGAGAAGTTTTGGAAGACTAAATACAACAAAGGAACCATTAGCGTTTGAAGAGTTGTGCAGAGCTTTTAATCTTAGAAAAGTTTTGAGAAGTATTAAATGCTGCGACCCATTGCATATTTAATGCATAAAGGAAGAAGTCTGGACATGTGAGTGCATGGATGCCGGGTTCGCGTACAAGGTTGGATTTGAATTCACATTCGGAACTCAATGCGTAAGAGTACCATGGAAGGCTAGACTCCTTCAACTCAAAAAAATGATGAAGCCTACAATATAGATTTATTTTCTCTCTTGTATTTATTTTTCATGCAATGAATTTAAAAAAAAAATTATTTTATGCTTCATGCTTATGTGACATTTGTTCTTATTTCTTTAAAGGTTTGGATTCGACGTGTACGACTTATACTCTTCACAGACATACCGTGATCCACAGATATAGTGCGTGCTAAGAGAGATAGATCGTTATATTTCAAATTCAAATCTCTAACTTGTAGTTGAGTTAAGGTAATCTATACTCTAGACGGACGAGGCATAATCTAAGGATACGGTTCATACCTATCCGAGGTAAATTATGCTGCTTCTTAATTACAAGTCTCATCATTGCAATATAAAAGTAAAAAAAAATAAAATCTATTTTACATGGTGGATTCTGAATTTTCGAAGCCTCTTTTCTATTCGACTTTCTTTCGTGAATTAAACTAAAATTATTATTATCTTAGTTAGCAATTAAAATCAATCCTCTTTTTTTTTATTAAATAATTATCCAAGATCCCTATGGGTATGATTCCGATTCATCCTAGCTACATATTAAGTTAGAATTGGGTTTATTTTTAGTGCACTGACGATGCGCATCACTTCCACCCCTTGGCTAGATACCATGAAGCTTAAGAACTTTCTTGATGTAACTCTAAAAGCCCACTTGACTAGATCCAGCTTCATCTAGTATTTCTTCAATGTGGCAAAGGTCTCCTCAAGGTCTTCAACATGGATTTGAGAGGTCCTACTCTTGATAAGCATGTTATGCACATAGACCTCTATGTTGCAACCAATCTAATCCTTGAAAATCTTGTTTACATGGTGCTGATAAGTAATACCTACACTTTTCAAGCCAAAGGGCATCATCCTGTAGTAAAACAAGCCCTGATCAGTAATAAAAGTAGTATTCTCCTCATCTTCAGGAGCCATCCAGATCTGATTATATCCCAAAAAGATATCCATAAAGGTGAGGCATTCATGCCCTAAAGTTGCATCCTTCAATTGATCGATTGAAGATAGAGGGTGGCTATCCTTCGAGCACGTCTCGATAAGGTTGGTGAAGTCGATGCAGAATCTTCATTTGCCATTTGTTTTCTTCATTAGGATTACATTCACAATCCACCTCGAGTAGGCCAGCTCCTGGATGAAGTCAGCACCAAATAACTTGTCCATTTCTTCAGGAATCACCTTCTAGTGCTCACGTGCGAAGCTCCTTTTCTTTTGCTTGATGGATCGATGGTTCTGGTTGATGCTTAACCGATGTATCATCACCTCTGAATCAATATCAGGCATATCAGCTGGAGTTCAGGCAAACACATCCATATTATTCTGTAAGAGAAAGATAAGACATTTCCTGGATATCTGGTCAAGATTTGACCCGATCTAGATAGTATGATCCTTATTGCCATCTTTTAATGGGATCATCTCCAGGTCTTCCATCAGTTTTCCTCTTTCTTCGGATAGCTCATCCCTGGTGTCTAGTCCATCAACTAGATAGATTTCAGATGGTCCTACATCGTGAAGTGCGATGGAGTAATATTATTGTGACAAGACTTGATCTCCTTTGACTTTGCCAATTCTAGACTCAGTAAGAAATTTCATCTTTAAGTTATAGGTGGACACCATTGCTTGGAGCACATCGAGTCATGGGCTTTTGAGGATGGCGTTGTATGCTGAAGGTGTCTGAACCACTAAGAAATCGACTTGGACTCTAAATCTTTGACGGGAATGACTGGCAACCATAGGCAGAGTTATGACTCCTTCGACTGGTACAGAGTCATCGATAAATCCTATCAGAGGGGAGTCTATTCGGCCAAGCTATTCTGAAGGTATATCCATTTGAGAAAATGTATCATAATATAATACATCTGCTGAACTTTTATTATCTATGAGAATGCGGCATACATCATAATTAGCAATATTTAAATTTACAACCACTGCATCATTATACAAGAGTTGAACCCCTTCGACATCTTTAGCAGTAAAAATGATGGGCTCTTCTATTCTCTACTTTTTAGTTGGTTCAACTGACTCTTCATTTTGATGTCCTCCAATTATTGCATTTATTATTCTGACAGGAGGTGGATTCGTAGAAGTTTCTCTCTACCATTACTCTGGTGGGCCAGGGGACCTCTGTCGTTCCTCCGGTTGCTCCTACCACTGCCTAATGAATCAATCTAAATGACCATGCTAAATGAGCTCCTCAATTTTATCATAAAGCTAGAGGCATTCTTCAGTATTATGGCCATGATCGTGATAGTAAAGACAGTACTTATTAGGACTTTGCTACTTTGGATAAGCTCGTAACTTTCTTACTGGGGGAAGTCGATCTCTGATTTCTATCATCACTTGAGTCCTGGGGGCAGTTAGCAGTGTATAGTTGTTGAACCTGTGAAATGGAGATGTATGCCACTCTTTCTTGGGGTTCTACTATTGGTTTCTTGGTGGGGTTCAGGATCTTCGATGTCTGGTCAAAGAGCGAGAGCGTCATCAGTCCTTTATTAAAGACTTGACCTTCTCTTTCTTCTTTTCTTCGATGGTTGCATCCATCGGGGGCTCATCCTAGAAAGCTTCATCGGCCTTCATGTACTTCTCCACCTGAGTCAACATATTAGTGAAGTCATGAGGGTACTTCTTCTCCAGGGAGTATCGGAGACTATTTTTTTGAAGACCGCCCTTCAAGGTTGTCATAGTGACTGACTGGTTGAGGTCGCACACCTCCAAAATAGCAGCATTGAAGCAATTGAGGTAGGATCAAAGAGACTCCACCTCCTTCTACTTGATGTTAATTAGGGAGTCCAATCATTTTCACTACTTTCTACTGCTGATGAAGTGACCAATGAATAATCAGCTCATTTGGTCAAACGAGTGGATTGTTCATGATTTCAGGCTTGAAAATCAATATTGAGCAATTTCCTTCAAGATGGCGGGGAAGGCTCGACACAAGGCAATATTAGTGGCCCCATGGAATAGCATCAGGGACTTGAAACTCCCCAGGTGATCTATGAGATTGGTAGTCCCATCGTAGCTCTCTAGCTGAGGTATCTTAAAGTTGCTAGAGAGCGACTCTTGCATAATTCAAACATTGAACAGTGGATCAGTGTTGTACCCATCATCCCACATCGAAGGTTGATTGTAAATTACCTCAATCCACTCATTCATCTCTCGAAGCTATCGATTGACATTCGTGTTTTGGATGGTATAATCCTCCAAAGAATGTGGAGGGGATTGTGAATCGAACATCAAGTCCTATCAAGAATAGGGATTGGGAGATTGTCGTCTCCTCCTTTCTAGGCTCTGAGGGCGACTATGGCAAGTCTACCTCCCCTACTCAGGGCTTTGCTGGAGGATCTATGGTTGTTCTTTTGGTGGAGGAGCCGGCTATTGCACGGTATTGCCAGGCACGATTCTACCACTGACACAACATTAGCTGGCTGCACCACTACTATTGGTGTCGGTATTGCACTCATTCATTATAAAATCATCATCGCCACCTGTGCAGCTATGATTTGCTGCATTGTCTGGATGGTGCTGGTTAGATTCTGGACCTACTAGAACAACAAGTTGAACTAGTTCGTGCTGACGATTATCGCCTATTGTAGAGATGGCTGAGAGATCTCCAGTGGCGGTGCTGGAGCTTGATGATTAGGTGCGTTCTCCACCTGCTAAGAGGTGGTGACAAGCTGGGATCATCGGGAAAAAGTTCTGCATGGGGCCATTATCTCGATCTATTGCTACTTCTTAATATAGGTTGGGGCCCTTCCTTTAGTGCCAATCTATTGATGCTAAAATTCGGTTATCGATCAGAGCGGCTAGAATGGTCCTCTAGCAAAATAACCTGCAAAGAAGTCCTAATCGAAGTTAGTTACGCTCAAGTCAAATCTAGACAATAGAAGAGAAAGAATGGAGAGAGAATATTTGTCTATCTCTAGGGGTCCCCTTGCTGGCTTTTTTATAAATGAGAGTTGGCAAACCATTTAAGAAAATCTATCTAGTCAATTAGAACCCGATCATGGCATGATCTTAAGCCAAATTCTATGAGATTAGGTAGTTAGCTAGACTTGCCTTATCCGTTTGAAGCTAGCTGGAGCATTGTAGGCACTTTTGAATTCGAACTGAAAATGCAGGTAGGACCAGCTAGCTTTAGTTGAGGATATTTAGGAGTGAGCTAACAGGTGTAAATGCCGAAATTAGAAGTTGGGCTAATGATGTTGTCAAAATGTGGGCCGAGATACCTAAAGTCTACCTATCACTGAAGTTTGAAGTTGGTCTGCTCAGTCTTCAGTTATCATGGAGATTGGAATTGACTAATAGTAGTTGGATTGAAAACTTAGGTAAGGATCAGTTGGAGTTGAAAGGATCAGGCTATGCACAGCATCCTGTTGGTTCGAAAGAAATCTATCATCGTTATCATGCTGTTCCTACATCCGTTATTATCCTGGTTCTATACATCTTCACACTGATCCATGTCTTCGATTTGGATGATGAATAACCCCCCAACAAAAGTCATCATCATCCTCTTATATATCCATCAAAAGCTGAGCAATGGGTTCCAAAATGCATTGCTTTCACAAAGCTATCAAGAAACTAAAGTCCTGGATCTGAATATCATATTAGATTGTGCTGGGTTTGGTACAAGGAGAAGCAAAGGAGAATGGGTATCGAGCATGAAGAAAACAAAGATAAAAGCTAAGACTAAATATGAGAAAGAATTCAAAAGCCCAATCTCCTGCAAAAACTCCAGGCAACTATAAGTTGCTATTCTTAGCATGTCTAGATCGGTGTCCCTGGGTTCTAACCTACAATACTACTTAACCATGTTTTCTATTTTCTAAACTACTTAGATGGAACCCTAATAATAGTGAAAGTAAAATTTTAGCAATATGAATTAAAAGACTAGTAATGCTCGTCTTAAGATCTCATCTACTTGGTAGTGGAACATCTACAGAAAGCCACAATACATGCACATTTGAAATCTTTAGCAGGCTGAACATTGGATTATATGTAAGAGATGTAATAAAATTGGCATGACAACATCGTCATCCTCGCTATTATGTTATATAAAACTAAAAGATATGAATGAATAATAGAAGCGGATCTAAAGCAACAAACACATATAAAACTACTTTAAAGCAATAAAAACTTTGGATAAAAAGGCAAATAAGTAAGAAAGGTAGATCAACTTACATTGTGTCACTAGCTCAAGCTTTCTCGAATGAGTGTGGACTTGCTTGATGCCAACTATAGAATGCTGATATGAAACAGAAGAAGTTGGGGATCTCAGTGATAACGAAAAATCTCCAATTAACATTCTGTGCCACCATATTTGTACCTCCCTCTTCTCATCCTTAGCAAATCTCTCGTTATGAGATGCCATCATAGCGGCCTAGCAACCAAACAAAATCCATTCTACATAATAAATTTACATACTGCATTTCAAAGAGAGAAAAAAAATAGAATCATCAATCAAAGGAGCACCAGCTTGTAAATCATTTGCAAAGAATTAAGAATCAGAAAAAGAAAGAAAAGTACCGAATTGATGCTTCTTTCAGGACTAACCTTGAGAACCAATAGAGATGCCAAAAACCAAAAACTCCATTAGAATGAGTGGAAGACTCTTTCTCACCTTGGCTTGAAGGAATTCTCCAAGATAAGGAAAGAAGTTTGACTGGTGTTGAAGGTGATTTGGTCTGCTTTCCCTCTCTCTTGGTCTTAATAGCTTCTTTCTCTCTTTGTCGAGGTGGAGAGAGAGAGAGAGAGAGAGAGAATTTTTATAAGTAAAGGGGTTACGGTTACGAGTGTATATTGGCATGCATTACCGTTGACCTTGGTCAATCCTCTCCAACTGTCAGTTCTCTTAATTCATTGCTTTTGCTACGGAACCCATGGAAAAGCATGTGAGGAAGTGTGGAACTAGGTGTTGTGATTGCAGATGGGTAGAGCTGTCAAGATGGGCCGGTCCACTCTGATCCATCTCGACCCATCTCTAAATGGGATAGATCAGACTGACCCATTTAACTAGCGGGTCGGGAAAATCCTAATCCAACCCGATCAATCGTGGATTGCGGGTTAAACAGGCCAACCCGCTAAAATTTTCAAAAAAAAATCCTATAAAATAATAATATAAATAAAAATTCATATGCAATTCAAGCTTAAAACAAAATTAAATACTTAATACAATCCAAAATAAATACTTAATACAATCCAAACTTAAAAAAATTTAAAGTTCTAATTTTTAAACTAATTTAAAGATGAATCAAAGTCCGGATGGAGGGGCCGGAGCGGGGAGAAGGCGGGCAGAGACGGGGCCTACCAGCCTGGGTGGGAGGGGGTGGCCTGTGGGGGTGGCCAGGTGGGGGGGCCAAGGCGGGGAGAAGGTAGCTGTGTTGGGGGGGGGGGTGCGGGGAAAGGCGGCGGTGCGGGACTAGGGGGGTGTGGGGTCGTGGCATAGGGGTGGCCGGGGCGGTAAGAAGGTGGCCGGATGGGTGGGCTGGGGCGGGGAGACTTGGGAGGGGGTGGGGCCGTGGGGTGGCTGGCTGGGGGGTCGAGGCGGGAAGAAATGTGGTCGAGTGGAGGGGCGGGGCAGGGAGACCTGGGGCTGGGAGGTGGGTGGAGTCGTGGCCGTGGGGTGGCCGGCGGGGGGGCGGGGCCGGGGAGAAGGTGGCCGGGTTGGGGGGTGAGGCTGTGGGGGTGGCGAGTGGGAGGCCGAGGTGGGGAGAAGGTGGTTGGGTGGGGGATTGGGGCGGGGAGAAGAGGTGGGGCGATGGCGTGCGCAAGTGGAGGACGGGGCCGTGGGGTGGCTGGGGTGGGGAGGGAGGAGGGGGTGGGCCGATGGTTGGTGGGGCTATTCCTGTTTGAGCAGGACTTATCATGGGTGGGCATCTGGGCGATGTGTTACGATCATACGGGCCACGGTGTCTGGAAGCAGATAGTCACGTAGATACAGACGGACTGGGGTTGAGCAGGAAATAAGGATTTAGAAATTTGAAATGAAAAAATAATTTTAATATATTTTAAAATAAAATAGATTGGTCAGTCCGTCCCGACCCATTCCGAATTTGCCACAATCCGCAATCCAAATAGGGCGGGTTATTTAACCCACTTCTAAATGGGTTGCTAAAATATGAACCTAACCTATCCCATTTATATGGTGGGGCAGGCCAACTCGACAGGCCTAACCCAAGTTGACAGCTCTACAGGTGAGGTTGTGAGATGCATGAAGGATATATTTATTATGGTTTGGTAGCCTAATTTAAGTGGGGACATGACCTTCATGGAGCATGGTTATAATGATTGGCCTTTGTGATAAGAGTTATGAAGTTCATGTGGTTTTATTTTCTATCTGAGAGATACAGCTTTAGGGGGAGAACTTTCATTGTGGATGCCAATTACGCATAAGGTATACTAGGCTATAGAAAAAAATTAGATTGGATGAACTTTTTGATGCATGGTTTTACCATGGATAAATCATATGATGATTGGTGTATGTGGAAAGAGTCATATAGAGAATGTGGTTTATTGTGCAAATATAGTTTTAATTACAAATATAGGTTTAATTGCAGATGCAATTGTGCATGTAACATTAAAGGTTAATACAATAGAATTGGATAAAAAGAAACTACACCATAGATGCTTGCATCATGTGAATTGGAGAGTGGTGGAGAGTGGGGCCTCACAAGTTGCTCCTTTTCTTATTAGCATTTTCCTATTTTAGATTAATTAATCTTTTTATTTTGTCTTGAATAGCTTTGGAGCCAAAGATATTTTTCTCATGTAGAGAAAGATAAATTCTCATGCTCCTATCTAAGCAAGTTATAGAAAAGTGTTTGCAAGCAACTAATGGATTTGCATTTCATGCATGGCATTTGAAAGTCTTACATGCATGAGAATATTTTTGTCATTTGATTAATACCATTGGTAAACATTTTTCTAAATGATTGCTTCAATTATTACTTTATCTTTACTACATTGATGACATGATTAAGCAAAATTAAAAAATAATCTCCACATAACCTTGTGATAGAAATAATAACATTCTATATTAACAAAATAATAATATTATTAATATATTTCAAAAAGGGTAGAAGAAAGTAGAAAATTATTTTAAAAATAATAACATTCTAACTACTATCGGAATTACTAATGATAATTATCATAAATTACTAAATAAAAATATTAAAATATATAATAATTAATATTTATTTAAAAAATTAATATTTTTATGGATGTTTTGCAAGAAAGAAGTCCATCAATATGAAAAGCTTGATTTATGGGTTCAAATGGATCAAATTTTACGTAAATCGGAGCTAAAATGGAAGAGATATAAAGGCCAGAAGAGTAAAATAAAAAAATAAAAAAAATGGCTTAACCGACTCGCTAGCTTAGCCGGTGCGTCCAAACCAGCAGGCACAACCAGCTAAGCCGGCGCGCCCATCAGCTAGCCCGCGCCAGCATCGGCCCATAATGTAAACCTAGCCCGCGTGAAAACATAACCTACCAGCCTAGCTTCCCCTACTCCCATGATGTCACCTTGACGTCATCGCGGTCCACTGTGGACTGAGCGCCAGCTCAGTACGCATAGACCCTTAAAGGGTCTACAAAATTTAATATACGGCTCATAGGGGTATTTTTGACATTTCATCCAACACGGCAGGCGGCTATCGGTGGAGGTCTGCAGCAAGCCCGGTCTATCGAGGTCCACAAGAACAATAAAGCACAATCATGTGGCCGGGCATGCTTTCGGTTTGGATCGAACGATTGTTATTCACTCCAGATTTGATAAAGATTTCCCAGGCTCCAGAAGCACTATCGAATGGCCGCATGCAATCCAAGCAACGATCGGATGGTTAGGACTCTTCCTGGCATTGATCTTGAAGCTGTCGGTGGATTTTTTAGGGGATTTTGAGCTCTTGATCAACGATCTAAGGGCCATAACTTTTTAGAAAGTTTAAATTCGATGCGGACTGGAATTTGAGTCCAACAAGGAGCTAAAAACCCATGTTTTCTTCCCTATTTAAAGCTCTATTATGTGAGAAAATAGGGGGCAGCCGACAGAGAGCCCCCCTTGGAGGAAATTAGATTTTTAGTTCTCTTTTTCTCCCTTCTCTTCTCTTCTCTCTTCTTCTTTCTTCTTTTTTTTTCTTCTTTTTCATCTTTTTGTTTTAATTGGGAGATCTAAAGATGTCAAAAGTTGGAGAATTTCATACCATATCATGCTAGAGGTCTCGTATCCAGGAGAGTAAGGAAAGTCTTCTAAGCATGAAAGTTTGTAATTTGAATCTTATCTTTCTTTTATTGGATAATAAAATTTTTTTATCTTTTACATGCTTTTCTTATTCATGCTCTAATGTTGAATTTTTTATAATTTATAGCTAAAGAGATATATCGTGATCATGAAAAGATATGGTCTGCATTCAAATTAGAATAAATTATAAGACTTATATTTTAATATTTAATTTCTTATAATTTATACTTAAGGAGATAGATTGTGATCGCAGATAGATACAGTCTGTGCTCAGATTAGAATGAATTATCAAAATTAAATCAGAATTATACTTTTTGATTGCATGATCTAAATAGTCTATGTCTGTGAGATGGGTCATGATCATATTAGATATGATCCATGCTTGGTAAAATAGGTTATATTAGAATCTGATCAATGAAATATATATCTTATAAGATTATATATTAATAATAAAAAAATTACATGAATCAATTATAAACTTGAATATTGGAAGATGAAACTGAAATCCTAAATAATTTTCTCTATCTATCTTTTCTTAATTCCAAAAATCTTAATTAATTAAAATTTACTTTTTTTTATTTTAATTTACTAAATCTTAATTAATTTATTTAAATTTATTGATTTAAATTTTTATTTTAAAAATTAATTTATTTTTTATTAAATTAAATGCAACTTAGCCTTCAATCTTCGAGAAAATCGACATCCGACTCATCACTATTCTAATTAATAGGAAGATCAGTTTAAATTATTATTTGATACTCTAATGATAAGCAATCAAATTTTTGGTATCGTTGTCGGAGATTGTATCATGGTTGCTTCAATAAAAAAATATAAAAATTAAAAAATTAAAAATTAAAAATTAAAAAAATAATTAATTTCTTATTTATTATTTTATATGCTTTATTATCGTATTTATTTTACTATTTTATTTTTTTGCTTTATTTTATTGATTTATTTTTTTTATTGCCTTATTTGCTTTATTTATTTATTTTACTGCTTTAAATTTCTATTGGAGATAAATTCCGCTCCCGCCAAAGTTCAGTCTGAAGCTTAGCCTAATGTAGCTGGTAATCATGGAAGAGCTTCAATCAAAAATTTTCTCTCTAGCAGTCGAATTTATTCAGTGGCCGAACTATCCAACGGTCGAGCCCCAACCGAACCTCTTCAGCCGATCGAACTTCTCAGCAATCGAGCTTCTATGAAAGCCGAACTCCTTTCGAACTCCTCCAACAGCTGGACTTTTACGAAAGCCGAACTTCTTCCGGACTCCTCCAGCAATCGAGTTTCTACAAAAGCCGAACTCCTTCCAAACTCCTCTCTAGCCAAACTTCTACAAAAACCAAACTTCTTTCGAACTCCTTCAGCAATCGAGCTTCTACGAAAGCCAAACTCCTTCCGAACTCCTCCAGCAGCCAGGCTTCTATGGGAGCCGAACTCCTTCTGAACTTCTTCAATAATCGAACTTCTACGAAAGTCGAACTTCTTCCAGACTCCTCTAGCAATCGTGCTTCTATGGTAGCCGAACTTCTTCTGGACTCCTCCAGTCGGGCTTTTATGGAAGCCGAACTCCTTACAAATCGTTCCTTCAGATGGATTCCTATAGGCGATCCCAATACTGAACGGTTATAATTATCATGACAATTATGATTATCATTTATCAAGATAACACGATCGACATTTATCAAGTCAATCACGATCGGCATTTATCAGGATGGTTACGATAGTCATTAATCAAGGCAGTTACAATAAGCTCTGCCTATAAAAAGGGACCCTCTAGATACGTTTTCTTGAAGCTTTCTTCTCCTTCCCAAAACTCTGCCGAACTTCTCACTGAGTGGTCCATTTCTATTAGCTAGAAGAACTAATTTGACTGTAGGGTCCTACCAGAGCCACCACCCCTACCAGAGCCACCACCATCGACTCTGGATGGAACTTTATTTTGTAGGTCACCGACGGTGACCTCGTCTTCCTCGACTTCAGCTCAATCCGACGTCAACCAAATTCTGCACCAACAGAATTGATGCTAGAAGAAGGGCCTCCTGTTCTTGAGGTTTTCTTGATCTTAAAGGAGTGCTCAGCAGCGATCTAGAGTTCTTCCCAAAAAAAAATGTCTTTTAGAAAAGTTTCAACCCAGCGATCAACGGTCTCTGCAGTCAGATCCCATCCAGATATATCAGTTCTCGCTCTAGCTCCGGTAACTCAAGCTCTACCTACAGCCATAATGGATCCGAAGCAATTTAACCTACTGATGCAGTGGATTCAGGACCTCATCGAGATGGTATAGGCCATGCGACAGCCTCCGACAATGACTCCACCAAGAAACCCACCATCAGAATATCAGGAATCGGTCCCAAGGAAGAGCATTTGAGTTAGCATGCCCATCGTCGTTAGGAAGAAAAAACAGAGAGTAGAGGATTTAAGTTTGGATTATAGTTCTCCTCTGGAGGAGATCTTCTCCATCTGTAGTCGAAAGCCCTCCAAGGTCTGTGACCGAGACGACGTCCTCAATCACAAACTATAGGAGATGGACCGATGGACTAAGGAGCTCGGCCACGTCGCACCAGCTAACCATGACGACGTCCGCACCGATCCTCCTTTCTCTCCTCGAATTATGCAAGAGTCCATTCCACCAAACTTCAAGCTCCCTCAACTTGAAAGCTACGATGGAATCTCTGATCTGGTTGATCATCTGGAGGCCTTTCAAACCATGATGATGCTTCATAGCGCACCAGATGCCATATTATGCCGAGCTTTCCCATCTACCTTAAAGGAAGCAGCAAAAAATTGATACTCAGCATTGAAGTCGAGTACGATCTTCTCTTTTGATTAGATGAGCCATCAGTTCGTGGCTCACTTTGTCAGCAACCGACGTCCACACCGAAGTTTGGATTTCCTAATGAATGTCAAGTAGAAGGAGGGAGAATCCATCCAGGCATATGTCATCCGATTTAACGCTACGGCATTGGAGGTTCGGGACCTTGACCAGTCTATTGCAATGGCCACACTCAAGGGCGACTTTCAGAAGAATAATTTGCTATTTTTCCTAAAACAGAAGTACCCTAGGGACTTTGCCGATCTGCTAGCCCGGGCCGAGAGATATGTCCGTGCGAAAGAAGCCTTCAAATTGAAGGATAAAGAAGTCATAGGAGAGTGGTGGATGGACGAGTCTAATAAATCCACCATTGATGGAGGGTCGAGTGAGGTTCAATTATGCTCACGGACTTCCTCCGAGCGCAAGCGAGCCCAAACTCCTCGAGCTCATCATCAAGGAACCTCCGACAGAAGGGTGCCAAGAAGTCCTCCTCCTAGAAGGTTCCACAACTACGTCTCCCTCAGTGCTTCTAAGGCTCAAGTCCTGACGAAAATTAGGAACCAACTACCAAGACTAGAAGAATTATGATCTCCCCCAAACAAGCGTGATCGAAGCAAGTGCTACCTCTACCATCGCAACCATGACCACGACACTGAAGAATGTGTTCAGCTCTAAGATGAAATCGAGGAGCTCATCAGGAGAGGCCAACTGGGTCGGTCCCTCGAATGCTAGTTTGAAGTAGGAGAAGATCGATCGAGGGCACTGCCATAGCCAGAACCACCAATGATGGAGGAACAATAGAAAGGTCGGTCACCTCCCATATCATCGATGCCACGTCTGAGAGGAGGTTGGTACTTCGGTGATCCATCATCTCCAACATCAAAGTCAAGAGGAGCTCATTCCAAATTATGTGATGATAGGGAAGAAGCAAAAACTATGTGATGATAGGAAAAACTATGTAAAAATTATGCAAAAAACTATACAAAAACTATGTGATGATAGGAAAGAAGCAGTCAATAATGACCGTGTTAGGAACAGGAGGAGAACCTCATCCTAACATGAGCCGATCAAAGTTCTTCAACCTTGACTAGAGATGGGATCTCTCTCGAGCGACCGAGACAACCTCAACTAGAGATAAGTTCTCTTCCGAGCGCCCGTGTCAACCTCGGCTAGAGATAAGACTCTCCCAAGCGACCGAGTCAACCTCGGCTAGAGATAAGATCTCTTCCAAGCGTCCGTGTCAATCTCGACTAAAGATGGGATCTCTTTCGAGTGTTTGAGTCAACCTCGACTAGAGATAAGATCTCTTTCGAGCGACTGTGCCAACCTCGGCTAAAGATAAAATCTCTTCCGAACGATCGAGTCAATCTCAACTAGAGATAAGATCTCTCCCGATCATGTTAGGAGTAGGAGGAGAACTTCGTCCTAGCATGAGCAAAGTCGAAGGCCTCGTTCATTTTAAACGAGATGGGGGAAGAGGCCTCATTCATTTTAGACGAGATGAGGGAAGAGGCACTGACAATGGCCCTTATATGCTCCCACAGTCCATTAGGAACAGGAGGAGAATCTCGTCCTAATGTGAGCAAAATCGAAGGCCTCATTCATTTTAGATGAGATGAAGGGAGAGGTCCTGACAACGGCCCTTATGTTCCCCCATAGTCCGTTAGGAACAGGAGGAGAACCTAATCCTAATGTGAGCAAAGTCGAAGGCCCCCACAGCCCATTAGGAATAGGAGGAGAACCTCATCCTAACATGAGCAAAGTTGAAGACCTCATCCATTTTGATCATTTTAGATGGAATGAGAGGAAAGGCCTCGAAGACGACCCCATTGTGCTCGACAACAATAGAAGACAAGATCTCTCCCAAGCTTCAACTATACTTTCAACCTCAGCTGGAGACAAGGTGCAGAGCCTTCAAGAGGACTTCGACAGTCATTCTTTTTGTACTCCCTTTCTTTGAGTTTTAAATTCGAAAGTGGAGAAACTATTATTGGAGATAAATTTTGCTCCCACCGAAGTCCAGTCTGAAGCTTAGTCTAATGTAGCTGGTAATCATGGAAGGGCTTCAATTAAAAATTCTCTTTCTAACAGTCGGATTCATTCAGTGGCCAAACTATCCAGCGATCGAGCCCCAGCCGAACCTCTTCAGTCGATCGAACTTCTACGGAAGCCAAACTCCTTCTGGACTCCTCCAGCAGTCGGGCTTCTACGAAAGTCGAACTTCTTTCGGACTCCTCCAGCAATCGAGCTTCTATGGAAGCTAAACTCCTTCCGAATTTCTTCCTAGCCGAACTTCTACGGAAGCCAAACTCCTTCCGAACTCCTCCAGCAATCGAGCTTCTATGGAAGCCAAACTCTTTTCGAACTCCTCCAGTAGTCGGACTTCTATGGGAGCCAAACTTCTTCTGAACTCCTCCAGCAATCGAGCTTCTACAGAAGCCGAACTCCTTCCGAACTCCTCCAGCAGCCGAATTTCTATGGTAGCCGAACTCCTTCTAGACTCCTCCTTTAGTCGGACTTTTATGGAAGCCGAACTCCTTATAGATCGTTCCTTCAGATGGATTCCTACAGACGATCCCACTACTGAACAGTTATAATTATCACGATAATTATGATTGTCATTTATTAAGACAATACGATCAGCATTTATCAAGTCAATCACGATCGGCATTTATCAGGATGGTTACAATAGTCATTAATCAAGGTAGTTACAATAAGCTCCGCCTATAAAAAGGGATCCTCCAGATATATTTTCTCGAAACTTTCTTCTTCTTCTCAAAATTCTATCGAACTCCTCACCGAGCACTCCATTTCTGTTAGTCAGAAGAACTAACTTGACCATCGGAGGATCCTACCGGAGCCACCACCATCGACTCTGGATGGAACTTTATTTTGCAGATCATCAATGGCGACCTCATCTTCCTCGACTCCAGCTCGATCTGGCGTCAACCAAATTCTGCACCAATAATTTCTAATTTACTATTTACTGCTTTTCTATTTTTGCTTTTCATATTTTATTCTGCTGATTAATAATTTATCTTTTTATTATCAATTAATTTAATTTAATTGCTTAACTACCTGTTATTTATGTTTTTTTTAAATTCTTGCTTTACATAATTAATTTATCATTTTTTATAGACTAGTAATTTATTGCTTTTTAAGACTTAATCACTTGAATTTACTTTCTTTTGCAAAACCAAACAAATCAAAAACCTAAAATATATCTATAAAAAGATAAAACCATAAATCTTAAAAAATCACTAACATCTCATAACACTTAATTAATCTAGTAAAATCAAAAACATAACTTAAAATTAATTTTTAACATATTTGGACACCTTGTTTGATTTGCATTGCATATTCATAATATACTTTAAGGACACAATCCATTAAACAAAATAAGATGAAGATTTGATCACCCTTCCTTAGCCCACAAACTACCATACTTCATATTGTATTGACCTAAGTCTTTAATTTAAAATTAATTAAACGTTGGTCCTTAAGGATATTCGAGCTTATTAAGATAAGGAACCCTAGAGTTGGATCAGATTAAGATTAGTCAGTTTGACTCGTATCTAAGGCAAGTGATTCAGGAATCACATCTCAAAGAAAGGTGGTTACTTAATTGGTTTCATTAACTTACCTGACCAAGATAATTGATGTCTAAGAAAAGCGGAGGGACTTCCACCGATCTTACACTTACCTGATCAATTAAGTAGCTAATTCTTTACTTGAAGGGCTTGAAGATGATCTTGACGGTTAGAAGCTGTCTAGATCTAGGTTAACCCTAGGATAGAGAGTCCATGCTTATATAACTTGTTTGCTATTATAATTCAAATTCTAATTAAAACACTCTTCTTTATCATCTCTAGATCTAGGACTCTTTAGGGCTCTCATCTTTAGAATTCTCTCTTCTCATCTCTTTTCTTATTCTTTAAAATTAATTAAAACAAAACAAATAAACAATCTAAGATGGATTTAAATAGTATATATGCTAATCTGTCCGATAGAGTAGATTATTTAGAAGTCAATAGAAATCCTTCATATCCATCTTTTCTTCCTTCACAATAAATTTGTGCAATTTATTCGAGCCCCACCCACTTTGCAAGAAGATGCCCAAATCAATTTTTTGAGTTTATGTATGAGCAAGTTTATCAAGATCAAACCCAAATGGCCTACAGATCAGGAATAATCATACCTATAATCCAGGATGGGAGGCTCAACCAAATTTTTCATGGCAATCATAATCAATGATTACCCCGGTATCATAAAGATTCACTTTCATGGATGCACATTATGATATGCCCTACCCATAATATCAATCTTCTCCAAATAACAATGAATCAATTTTTGAAGAGAGAATTCAACAAGCAGTAGATGAGTTAGAATTTATTGATCAATCCTTGAATAATTTAAAGGAACAAAGGCTTAATTCATTAGAAAAAAGCTTAAACAATCTTATGCAAAACACGAACCAACTTATAAAGACAAACTCCCAAGCTATTGATCATTTAGAAATATAGATTGGTCAGTTAGTCATGGTTATTAGTGAAAGTAAGCTATCTAGTTAGTCTGAGAATGATCCTGAGGGACCATATCTAACTAAAAATTTTAATATTCCAATAACTTTTTCAGAACAATCAATTAAAACTCTCAAAAATAATATGGTCATGGAACAATCTTGCATAACTAAAAAAATTCTCTTAGACTATATTACTAAGGCAAAAATGAAAGAATAAGAATGATAGGCTGAATGAATTCCACGATCATCTTCTTTACTTATGGTCGGAGAACAACCTTGCAAAACTGAAAAGACCCTTTTAGATCATATAATTGAGGAAAGAACATATAGGAAAGAACCATAATGGTGGAAAAAACTAATTCCATCATCTAACTCATATATGGCCCCATTTCTAAGTATCTTAGAATCATCCAATCTTTTTAGCGGGATAGGAGAATAAACTACTAAGATGATGGATTTAGTAGAGACTTCCCAAGAACCACAAGTAAACAACATATTAGCGGAAGCTTCATCCAAAATTCTTGTCCAGGATTCGTTAAATCCCTATTTGGCCCATTATGAGGTGGATGATTTTGATGACCATGGATACAATACAGAAGTTAATGATCAAGTAGATACATCCTATCCTAAAATTATCCCACATTGGATTGAAAAACTTGAGCTACTACCTAGCCCACCAATAGCACCCTTGTTAGAACCACCAATTATTCTAGAATTAAAGCCACTTCCTGATAAACTTACTGACACCCTGAGAGTGATACCTACCCAGGAAGATCAACTTATAGGTATTCTAAAAGCACATAAAGAAGCTGTTGGATGGGATATTACTGATATAAGGGATAATAATCTTAAGTCTGATTTTTCTATATTTGGCACTACTTTTGATGATTGCCTTCAAAATTTATCTATAATATTAAAATGATGTATGGAGATAAATTTAAAATTAATTTAGAAAAAGTGTCATACCTTATATTAGGAAGAGTTGATGCAAAGATACATTATACCCGAGAAAGAAAGTAGGATAGATCAGGTTATATTAATCTCTAAACCATCACCCCTGATTTCAGCCCATCAAACATAATTTCTTCCTGATTATCATAAAAACTTTAATAATTTTAAATTCTATTATAACATGTTTGCTCCAAATACTTTATTGATCCGGACTAGGCTTAATTATCAAAAAGTATTTCATGAATATTTTACTGTCATGATGACAATGCCTTCTGATTGGTTTTATCATTTTGGAACTTTGAAAGATGCACTAAAATTAATTATACCTAAAATTTCTTCATAAGATCCGATTGAAGACGTTAAACTTCGCACTTACTGAAAGGCAACCTAGGTTTTTGCATTTAATATTTTCTTTTTTTTTAGTTTACTATTCTTTCAGAATTAAATTAGGGAGAGAACTATAGACCCATGCTAGAAGAAAAATAAATAAAGCCCAGGCCGAGACTAGGAACAAATTAAATCAAATGAACTCTTTTCTTGTTACTTTCTTGTCATTTATCACACTCTATTATTTTTCCTCCATTAAGAACAATGAAAATTAAGTTGGGGGGGAAGGATAAAAATAAAAAAATTTTAAGTCCTCAAGTATGGTGATAATTAGTCTTATGTACCTAATTTCATACTGATTTAAAGTTTTTCAGATATTTTAATCGATGATTATTAATGGTTTAAAATTTTTTTGAAATATTAAGGATCAAATTATTAAGAAAATCTAATAAATGATCAGATCTAGAATAGAATAACTTTTTGAGTGATTCTAAAACCTTCTTTTAACCTATATTCAATAAAGAATCTACTTTATATGCATATAAAAAAGAATAAAAAAATTTAAAAAATAGTAATAAATAAAAAATAAGTTTTAAACATTGGTCTCCTACTGAGTAACCAAGTTTCATTGCCTAAGTAAGCAATATTATTCTTGTTAAAAAATGGACAATATAAAAAAACTTGTTATACAGTTAATTTTAACATGTAGTCTATTTGACTCGAGTCAGTAAACTTGAGGGATGTTCTACACCTAATATTCTAAAGCGAATTGATTTGGAAGTCATTGATCTAAAACTCGTTATAAGGATCAAATAGAAAGCTTGAGGGGTTAAAATATTGCACTAGCTAGAAAAAAATTCTAGCTCATACTAAAAATAGAGGATTTAAAGAATAAAGATGGAAATTTGATTAAAAAAAAAGCTCTAAATTTTTATTTTCTTTACTTAACCACTATTTGGAAAGACTTAATAATCCAATGATGTATCTTTCAAATCTCTAACCAGGTATCAACTAACTTTAGGATAACCTGAAAAAACTTTCATATCTTATTGAGTGGGTATATGTCTCTAATTTTTTTCTTTTTACTCGAGAACGAGTAAAACTCAAGTTAGAAATATGATAATTATTATAAATTACTAAATAAAAATATTAAAATATATAATAATTAATATTTATTTAAAAATTAATACTTTTATGGATATTTTATAGGAAGAAGTTCATCAATATGAAGAGCTCGATTTATGGATTCAAATAAATCAAATTTCACGTAAATCGAAGCTAAAACGAAAGAGATACAAAGGTCAAAAGAGTAAAAGAAAAAAAAAGAAATGGCTTAACCAGCTTGCCAGTTTAGCCGGCACATCCAAACCAGCCGGTGCAACCAGCTAAGCTAGCACGCCCATCAACCGGCCTGCAATGCAAGCCTAGCCCATGCAAAAACACAGCCCACCGACCTAGCTTCCCCTACGCCGTCACCTTGATGTCATCGTGGTCCACCGTGGACCGAGCGCCAGCTCAGTACACGTAGATTCTTAAAGGGTCTATAGAATTTAACACACAGCTCATAGGGGTATTTTCAACATTTTGTTCGATGCGATAGGTGGCTAACAGTGGAGGTCTGTGACAAGCCCGATCTACCGAGGTCCATGGGAATAGTAAAGCGTGATCATGCGACCGAGCATGCTTTTAGTTTGGATCGGACGGCTGTTATTCACTTCCAGTTTGATAAGGATTTCCCAAGCTCCAAAAGCACGATCATATGGCCGCGTGCCATCCAAGCAATGATCGGACGATTAGGACTCTTCCCGACGTTGATCTTGAAGCTGGCGGTGGATTTTTGAGGGGATTTTGAGCCGTTGATCAGCGATCTAATGGCCATAATTTTTCAAAAAGTTTAAATTCAATGTAGACTCGAATTTGAGTCCAACAAGGTGCCAAAAACCCATGTTTTCTTTCCTATTTAAAACCCTATTACGTGAGAAAAAGGGGGCAGCCGGCAGAGTGCTACCCTTGGGAGAAAATTAGTTTTTTAGTTCTCTTTTTCTCCCTTCTCTTCTCTTCTCTCTTCTTCTTTCTTCTTTCTTTTTTTTTCTTCTTTTTCTTTTCTTTTTGTTTTAATTGATAGATCTAAAGATATTGAAAGCTGGAGAATTTCATACTATATCAGGCTAGAGGTCTCGTGTCCAAGGAAGTAAAAAAAGTCTTTCAAGCATGAGAATTTATAATTTGAACCTTATCTTTGTTTTCATTAGGCAATAAAATTTTTTCATCTTTTACATGCCTTTCTTATTCATGCTCTAGTGTTGAATTTTTTATAATTTATAGCTAAAGAGACAGATCGTGATCATGGAAAGATATAGTTTATATTCAAGTTAGAATAAATTATAAGATCTATATTTTAATATTTAATTTCTTATAATTTATACTTAAGAAGATAGATCGTAATCATAGATAGATATGATTTATGCTCAGATTAGGATAAATTATAAAAATTAAATTAAAATTATATTCTTTGATTGCATGATCTAAATAGTCTATGTTTATGAGATGGATCATGATCGTGTTAGATATGACCCATGCTCGATAAAATAGGTTATGTTAGAATCTGATCAATGAAACATATACCTTATAAAATTATATATTGATAATGAAAAGATTGTATGAATCAATTATAAACTTGAATATTGGAAGATGGAACTGAAATTCTAGACAATTTTCTCTATCTATCTTTTCTTAATTTCAAAAATTTTAATTAATTAAAATTTATTTTTTTATTTTAATTTATTAAATTTTAATTAATTTATTTTAATTTACTTATTTAAATTTTTATTTTAAAGATTAATTTATTTTTTAATTAAATTGAATGCAACTTAGCCTTTAATCCTCAAAAAAATCGACATCCGACTCACCACTATTCTAATTAATAGTAAGATCGGTTTAAATTGTTATTTGATGCTCTAACGATAAGTAGTCAACTAATTTAGCTGTAAACAAGTTTAATTGGATGCTCTACCATCCTTATTCTTATTTTCTTAAACATGTTTAGCTGGAATTATATCTATTCCCATCCTTATTCCTCAAACAACACCATAACCTTTGATGCATTTAATTTGGGAATTGATAAAAAATGGGAATAATTATTCCACTTTTATTTGTCCAAAATTTTTACTTCTTGCTTAGAATTATGATCGAGTTGAGAGCGTTCTTGTTTAAGAAAAAAAGGAAGCAATAAATGAGGGTATCACATCGCAAACTAATCTTCAGCACATGTAAACACATGAGAGTACATACACTTAAATTCCTAAAAATATGAAGGTTAATAACTATTTATTCTCTTTCATTTTAATATTTTATTTTAAAAGTGAGTTTTTATTAAAAGATAAAGCTAGAATTAGTTGAGATCTCCAAAAATATTAGGGATTTCTAAGATGGAAAAAATGAGAACCTTGAAATAAAAGCTTAAACTAAAAGAGGAACAATATGTTGATAAGCATCGATTGCCTTTTTCATCTGTCTAGAGTGCAAACCTATATTCTTAATGAAGATTTCATACATTTTGGATTTAGGCTTCAAATAATAAAACTCTAAGAACTTTCATTATTATATTAAACAAAATTTGAAATTGTTTGTCTAATGTTCATGAAATAGTTTTGCCCAATAATAATCTAATTTTTAAGCACTATTAATTGATGTTTGGAGGCTTGGTTGACTTACCCCAATTGGCTCAATTAGCTTGCCACCCTCTAAGTATTATAGTTTGATCAAGGTAAAACCTAGTGAGCCTACTCAAACCATTGATTTGAGTGGTTCATACTTTAACCATTTGAACGCTGCCTCAAATACCAAAGAACTCACAAATCAACTTATTTAGGAGTAAAATTTAGAGAAATCCTAATGCTCGAGTATGAAATAGACCTACCCTATTCTTTCTCTTTGGATTCTTTTACCCCTCATTGCCACCATGCATGCCACCATGAATAGTCCCATCATTCAAATGGCAAAGAGCAGAGGGATATAAAGTTGAAGGTGGTGGAGACAAAAAGAGATAATGAGGGTATCACTTAATGTCAGAGATAGTGGTACAATTAGGATTGAGCATTCGATCGATTCTATTAGTTTGGTTAATCCATAGTAATTAATCAAGTTAATCGAATAACTTTAATAATTGAATCAAACTGACCAAAATCCAAAAGCTTCCAAATTAATCGAACCGAACTATAGTTCGGTCAGTTCGGTCGAAATCGATTATTTCCAAAATTTTGATGCTTCTACAATTCAATCCCTATTTTTGAGAATTTGGTCCCTATTTTTCCAATTCAATCCTTATTTTTGGTAATTCAATCCCTGTGTTTACATTCTAATAGTACATGGTTTCAAATTTCAAAATATAATAGCTAACTTCTTCCAAAACAGGTAGCTACAATCATAACAAAATAGCAATTTATAGTTCTAATAGAATCCAAATTCCATAACGATATAGTTCTAAGTTCTAACTTCCAGAATAGCTAGAACATTATACAAATAACCCATAGGAAATCCTAAAAGTTTAGCAAGTCATCACACACACATATAGGAAATCCTAAAAGTTTAAATATTACAAGCATTAGATTTGGAAACACACATTACAAGTCATCAAGAACTAAAAACATGAAAGAAAATAGTTGGTAACTTGGCATGACTAGTTGCTCCAATTCAAGCTTTTTTGGTTCCGCAAATGCAACAATTTATAAGCTTATAAAAAATAAACCATAAAACCACAATAATATGATTATAGTGCAATTATCAACCACAACAAGACTATAATACAGATTCAAAAAAACTTAAAGATAATTTTTACCTACCAAAGTGAAATGTGAAGAACAAAGTATATTTAAGTAGCACTTGATGAACCCACCAAAACCATTGAAAAAGCTAAAAAAATTGTTGTTTAAAAGATATACAAATATTAAACAAACTAGAATTCAGACTTTTTATGAATATAAATTTAAACCATTACCTCTTTTAAGTTTGTCAACATCTTCTATAGTTTCCTCAATATTAACAGGCTCTATGGATGATCTAAGCCAATCCTCGGTACACATAAGAGCTTCCATAATTTTAGTGGTTAAAGAACTCCTAAATGCATTCAAAACTTGTCCTCCCATACTAAATGCTGATTCAAAAGCAATAGTGGAGATAAGAATAGCTAAAACATTATGAGTTATCTAGAAAATAATGGAAAATTGGATGCTATTAACCTATCACCAAGCCAATATGTCAAAGTAAAATCTGGTTCAACATCTTCATTCAGGTACCTATCCAACTCTGACTTACTATTTCCACATCCAGCATTATTCATTTATTTTCTAAACCTATTCTGCATCATGATCTTATGTCTCTTTTTTGGTTTAGATATGTCAATTTCTTTCGAAGGTGCAATATAATTACTTTCACTTGCTTATTTATTCTAAGGCCCAAGCACCTTTTTATATTCATCAAACAACTCAAATAAAGTATCTTTTACTATTTACCCAAATTTGTTCCAACTTGACCCACGTACATATCATTCAAAGCAAATTCTACCTAGTGCAACTTATATCAAGGGTCAAGAACAATAATAATAAAAATTAGCTTATTTATCTTTTGAGGCTCTCCTCACTTTCATTTGCTTATTCATTCTAAGGCCCAAGCACCTTTTTATAATCATCAAACAACTCAAATAAAATATCTTTTACTGTTTACCCAAATTTGTTCCAACTTGACCCACGTACATATCATTCAAAGCAAATTCTATCTAGTGCAACTTATATCGAGGGTCAAGAACAATAATAATAAAAATTAGCTTATTTATCTTTTGAGGCTCTCCCTAATATGGTCATATTTAACCTTCATTCTTCCAACCATTAAGCTAAAGTCAAAATCACCATCAGTCTCATTTTTTCAATCTAGCAAAAGACAATACACTATATACAGTTCATGAAAAAAGGTGTTGCATGTAACATATAATAAACCAGAAATCTACAAGGTCAAATCATAGAATTGTTCAAATAACCAATCTTCTCATAGTAGCCCAATCTTTCTCATCAGGACCACCATCAGATCCATCCTCATTCTTAAGATCATGCCTAAAAATAGGATCGAGTTCATCAAACCTACCTAAAGCTCTTTCAAACTTTTGGGCCACCTTTAACATCAAATAAGTGGAATTCCATCAACTAGACACATCTAGTCAAAATAAATGTTTATCCTATATCATTTCCATCTCAACACACTCCTTAAATTTTATTAATCTAGCAAGTGAATGCCTCACACATCTCCCTACTTTTTGAACCTTCTTTATAGATTCATTCATTTGTTTCAACTCATCCTATACAACTAGTTCATAATGTATACAATACACCTCATATGAATGTACTTACACTTAAAAATGATGGTCTTCCACTTAGATATCTTTTCTTTTAAATGTACAACAACAACATCATTCAAACTTATATTATCTATCATGATAGTGAACACTTTCTCAATCCCCTAATCAAGTAGGCATATATATATCTCAACTTTCTTACCAATTTTCTTCCCATTATGACTAGAAATCGGATAAAAAATAATGACTTTCTTTTATCAATTTCTAGTTTTCATCTATGTAATGGGCTTTGATATACATATAGTTAATCTATTATAAAGAAGTCCAAGTATCAGTAGTGAGAGACACCTTGTGAGCTGATTTTTAAAATAAGCTGCAAGCTTATTCTTATCTTCTTTATATAGGTCATTACAATCATGTGATACTGTGAAGTATGAAGGCATGTGGAATTGAGGACAAGCAATATACATAAGATGTCTAAACCCAAAGTTCTCTATAAATTTAAAAGAGAGCTCATCAACTACAATCATAAAAGCTATAGCCTTTCTCACCGACTCTTGGTCAAACTTTCAAGTGGTTAACACAACTTCTCCTTCTAAGGATCTCGAACCCCGTTGCAAATTCAATAAAGTTTTTTATGTCACCTTACTATGAGGATTTTGCTTACAATGCTTCATGTGGTGCCTAAGCGATGCAATGCCATTTCTCTTACTATCACTAGAGAATTCTTTACTACAATATTTGCATTTACTCTTTTCCAGTACCATCCTTGAACTTGATGAAGTGATCCCAAACTTCAGACTATGGCTGAATTATTTTTTTTTTTCCATGGCATTTGAAGCAGTGGTCATCCCCATGTCAGTTTGAGGTGCATCTGGTTCTTGTGAGTAAATATTTTCCACCTCATCATCACTCATGGTTGAACTATGACTGCCCGTGTTTACTTTCCTCTACTTCCTCAAACATCCTAATAAACATAAAGAGTAAACAACAAAATTAAAATATACTTTAATCCCTGCAGACAGTAGCATAGAAGATTTCTAACACAAACAAATCGTATATCATAATTTACAATATTTCAAACTTCTTATTTATTGATCAAATGAAATAGCATCAAAAGCAAGATCTTAAATCTAAACAACCATTATCACAAAAAATCGATAATCACTACACCAAATACATGATGAAACTAGAAAAATAAAAATAAGTAACCCTCATAAAATTGAGGAAAACAACATGCAAGATTCATTCAAAGATTGTAGCTTTTTTATTCATAAATACAATTAGAAAAATCACACTCTAATTAATCACAAAACCACAGTAAATACTAAATAACATGCAAATAAAAAAAAAGCTCTAATTAATTATCAATCATATAAACCTAATAAAATCATTAGGATTAATAATCTTAACCCTAACCAAACCCTATTTCCCTTTATCTCATACAACTCAAACACCATAATCCTTGATTCTAAAAATAAAAAGAAAATGAAAAGAAAAGAGGGGGGAGAGAGAGATTGGCATACTGGGTGTGGGTGGAGGTTGGAGTGTGCGTAAGCTGGGTGTGGGTATTTACTATTTAATGAAGATGTAGAGAGTCTAGAGACTTGAAGAGGATTCACGTGAGAGGAGAGTTGAAATTAGATTTTAGAAAGTTTGACGCTTAAAGTGGCAATATAGTAAGGAGTGAAAAAATATTACATATACATAGGTTCATGAATTTCGATTAATCAATTATGGAATGAAATTCTTGAATTTTGAAAATATTTAATCGATGTTCGAAATAGCAAAATTTTACTTCCATAATCGAACCTAATTACTGAATTTCTGAACCGAATAAAAATCAGTCAGTTCAATTCAAAAATTCAATCGTGACTAAAGTTTGCTCACCCGTAGGTATAATGGGAGGGATAGCAAGAATGACTCAATATAAAGGACAATAAATGAGGGGAGGAATGGTAATGGGGCCTCATGGTGATGGTGTCTCAACAACAAAGGTAACAAGGGTGGGCTGGGCTACAATGCTTGATGACAACTTAATATTCCAAAATGAAAGGTGGAATATAGTAGAATCAAAAGCAAAAGTGAGATCAATTTATGCACAAGCTTAACCAAGGAAAACACATCATGAAAAGGTTTAGGAATAATGTGGGATGTGAAGAAAGTGATGGAGATATATGTCTGATTCGACCTGGGGCCTAGGCCAACAAGAATACTAAAATAAAATATTATCCATCAAAACTTACATGAATAATGCTCTTCATTCATCTTGAACCTTTAAGCCTAACTATCTAAGCAAAACTTTGATCAACCCTTTTTTCCTATGTTAACTTTTCACTTGAACCAAAGGTAACCTTAATAATAAGTTGACTAAGTGTAATCACACTTAGATTAAAAGAAGCAACATATCTTCATGGAACCTAACTATTCTTATTTATCAACTAGTTCTCAATTTTCTTCACCACCAAGAAATAATCATATAATATTATGAAATTTGTCTATATAAAAAAATATTTTTAAGATGGTTATTAAACTAATTTGTCAGAAGACTCACTGAGTTTTGATAAAAAATATTTCTAGTGCCAATATAAGACCAACACTAGCCATATGCATATAAGAAGAAATATGAATGAATATAGTTTTCATCTAATTAATTATTGCTTTATTATTTGCAACTTGATAGAGATACCATTTTAGATTTAATACACTACTCTTGCTTCTATCACCTAAAATGAGAGAGTAGAACCAGATATAATTTTAAAAATAGAAATATGTATAAAATGGTGGAAACTAGATATATAATTAAAAGGAAAGTAACATGCATTGCTAGAAATTTCCTTTCAAATTATGATGGTGGAGATATATATAAAGTTTGTATTACAATAAAAAGGACAATCTCCTACACATAATTTATAATTTTTTTTTTGTATATGTATATAAATATATGTCAATACATTTAGGAGAAAAGATAATTTATAACAATGATGCAATTGAGTAGGAATAAGGCTTTCCAATCAAGGATGATGACAAAGCGATCTAGCTTAGCAAGTGAAGTATTTTTATGGTGTTTAGATGAAAATTTGAAAGTCTACCATGGCCTCAAATAAAAGACAGAAAAGATTTCATCATTATTGCTGGAAATTCATTATTGCAACCTCAAATGCAAGAAAAAAAAAGGATCATCATCATATAGCATGTTAGTATCATAGAAGATTAATAATCATTTAATGAGTTATAAACACCAACTAGATATATAGATCGTATAAAGGTGAAGACATATGGAAGATATAGTAAATAAGTTTTGCAATTTTGGTATAAAAAGATAGATAAGTGCTTTAAAATTTGTTTTAAATAGAATACTTATGGATAGATTGCTTAGGAAGGAATCATTAAAGGTTTCATTTATGACATAAATAAGTTTTAATAGATAGAATTTGAGATTAAATTTATAATAGAGTGTAGAGACAATAATAGTAGTTGTTATAACATTATGATGATTGATGGTTGTCAAGAGGATTTATAACATCATATATATTAATAATGGACTTTCAAACAATTACTATTGTTATATCATTATTTTTTATACTACTTGTTATATAATAAATTAATAGCTACCATTTGATATTGCATTTTTTTCTTACATAAAGTAGTATCTTTTTAAATTTCAAATTCTTTACAAATTACCCTTTAGAAAAGTTGCGCCACCTAAAAATAATTTTGTATTGACTAAATAACAATTCAAACAATAGCATCATAATTTTTTCATTACCACATCTTACATTGTAGTAGCTATTATAGCAATCATTATCTATAAATTTTTAATACTAAATAATTTCTAATTATAGAATATGGGCAAATAATAATTAATAGTAAAACTTGTTATGATGAAAATAACAAATTTTACCCAAGTCCCTTATCTATACTATATAGAAAATGGTAGTTGCATATTTTATTATATTATATGTAATAGATATTGTTTGCAAATTTCATGACCAAAGTATCCTTATTTTATAAAGAAATATATGATATCTCTCTCTGTGCTTCCCCTATCTTGCACTCACACCTTATCTTTCTATCCAACATGATTTTTTTCATAAAAGTCGCTCTCCATTTCTATATCTTTCTACATAATAAATCATACTCATTTTTTCATAGAAAAAGAAGTTTGACTTTCATGCTTACCTACTCTATTAACCCCAACATATGATTAGCTTCTATTCAATAGAAAAAAATAAGCTCCCCTTGCCACCCCCTCCCCCACCCACCATGCATCCTTTCATGTGTGTTCTCCTATATCTCTTGCCTATTTATCATATTTTATTCTTTAACAACAAAAACTCAATATTTCTCTTACCTATTTTTGGGGTTTTCAACTTTTATTTTCAAAGAATCATAAAAATCAAGATAGAAATGACATTTGGTAGCCGATCTCCATTTTTAATTTTTTAAAAACTTTTTTTTAATTTTTAAAAATTAATTTTTTAAAACCAACACCACTATGATCACCACTCCACCCACCACTGATCAACTAACATTGATTATTATCATCTACCACCGCCATCACCACCTACCATCATCCTCTTTAGCTACCACTGTCGGTCATCAATTACCAACCATAATTATTATTGGCGTCATCTTTATCACCACACCATCATCACCAAATCTAATTAGAGTACTACCAAATAAGTTTTAAGATTTGATTTTCAAAAAATAAAATTTAGTTTGGCTATTATGAGAATTAAAAATTAGAAATAGAAAGTAATATCAACCCGAACCTTCATAAATACTATCCCTTTTGGCTACTTTTGATATCTCATCTTCCTATATTCTACTTTAATTTGTGTTATTTTTTAGCTTCTAGGTTTCTGATCTTTCTTATCTCTATTGCATTTGGATTTAATAAAAAGTATACTAGAAATTAGGCACATGCAATATATATCAAAAAATTTAAGAGATGGAGATGTAATAGAGAATGTAGAATAGAGAAAGAATATCAGTTTTGTTTGCTTTTAAATTGTAAAAAGTAAAATCGATTAAGTATATGGATAAGAAATGGAGAGAGATTTTTTAAAGTAGAATCCAATTGGTTTGAGATGTCTTGGATAAACTATTTAGATGAAGAATAGAGGCATACTAAAAAACATAGAGGCAGACATTTATGGAGAGAGAAACTAAATATATTTTAATCATAAAATTTCACAAATGTAATCTCTCTCATTTGATAATATAGTAACATTTCACGTATAGAATTTAAAATGATATATTTCTCTTTCACTTGATAATATAGTATATATGATCTTATTGATTTGATGTTGGGCCTTTACTTGGGGCTCATTGTTGTCATAGGAATATATTTAAGGATGTCAAATAAATTCATGGTTGATATTCATATTTTTTAATTGATAGTATATTGGCAGGTTCTCTACTTGATCCATTATTTATCACTTATTTATATTTATATTTTTTAAAAAATTTAATTTATATTTCTAATTTTTTAAATTTTATTTATTTTTATTATATTTAGTCTAATCAATAATTATTTTTTAATTAATTATATAAAAGTCTTGAAATATTCTAGTGTTTTCACTTCGTCCTGAATTTTACTTTAATACAATTGGATCATCCAACTTTTAAATTCATTCAATTCTGATGCTAATCATGAATCTTGTTTGATTGATGAAATTGTCATATGATATCATCTTCTATATCATTTTCTTTTTCCACATAGCAGATGATATGGCATTATTTGATAATTCCTTCGTATCAATATGATGAAATTTATAATTAAAATCTGAATAATATAAATTTGAAAGTTAAATATCTTGATTGCACTAAATCAAAAATCAAAAAAAAAAATAAAAACTTTTAAATAATTCAAGATTTTTTTATATAATTATTTTTTTTAAAATGTGTGGTTGTGTTTATGTTTTAGATGCAAATTAAATTAAAAATCCATGAATTGAAATAAAAGAGGGCAAAGTAGAAAGAGGGATGCATAGATATAGATTGAGATACGACAGCAATGGATCGTAGCCGCCCTTGGCCATGCTATCCCTGCAACAGGCAAGAGGGTCGTGCCGAGGAGAGGGCAACTTCAATGCAAGGATTGTCGGTCGGATATATTTACTTGACTTGAGGATAAAGTTTAATGTTAGTACAAAGGTACTGAGATGCAGAGCACTTTTGGGATGAGTCTATATTCGGGCATTTGAGGGTGTCGCATGTGTTCAGTGCAATAGAGTTGCCAGAGAGTGACACAGAGGGGTATGCTTGGCTTATGTGGCTGGACTGCTGCATACTCATTAGTATGTCCGAAGAAAGGACTCAGGAGGGCTGGCCTTGGTGCGAGGGATACTGAAGCACTATACGGGTGTTTGGGTTAGAAAACACTCACCTCATGATAGTTGGTATCAGAGTCAAAGGTTGGCTAAGTCGAAGGTCGATGTTATTGTTGTTGGCTTCTGATACGTGTGGTATCGATTATTGGCATTTAGCTATAGATACGGGGGTATTCAAAGCAGTGAAGAGACCCAGAGAAATTGAAGTCCAGTTGGGAGGAGCTGGATGTCTGAGTTCGTTATGAGTGTCAACGATTCTGAGTAGGGGAGCATATTGTAGGATAATATGCTCAGTGCTGAATGATTAAGGTTGCTCATTGGCTGCACAAGTGGATATGAGCCTGTTGAAGTGAAGGTCTGCTAGTTTGTGGTTGAAGAAAGAAATTTAAGGTGAAGAGTACTCATGAATGCTAAAGCACTTGAGCTATACAAAGTTATAAGACAGAGTATCTTAAGGGACTAGAATCTCCAAAGAAGTAAAGCTAGATAAATAGACTGAGGTACAAGGGTGTGTCTACAGTGCAGGAAAAGTTGTAGCATCCAAATTTTAAAGTGCAGGTTGAGGTGAAGACTTGGAGAGTTAAGAAACTCAGGTGCACAAAGATGTGGGAAACATTGAAAAGAGCCATATGGCAAGGAATAAAATAATTGAACTCAATGGAACTGCTCTCATGGTGAAGGCATTGGAAAGCCGAGGTACTAAATGCAGATATTTGGCCAAAGATGTTTACTCACTGTAGAGATATGCGATGTCAGGTCGCAGGAGATAAAGCACATGGGTTGTTCAGTGTTGGCCAGGTTGGCTATGAGGTAAACCAGATCGGTCATGTTGTGAGGTACTATAAAGCTTAGATATCTGATGCAAGAGGGTGTCAAGGTACTGGAGTTACATGAGTGAGGCAGGCCAATGGAGTAGCCTTGCATTGGTACTGCAGACTCGGAGTGAAGACATAGAGGCAGTCAGAATAGGTTGAGGATTATAGAGGACAGCATGAGCAATTGGTTCTGCAGAAGCAGATTGGCGGAGCTTGGAGTAAAGACTATTATGTTGAGGTACTCGAGCAAATAGAAAGTGACCTTGATCGAATATCAGGGTCCTGCTTGGTAGCATCTATGGTTTGTATTGGTATGGGATAATGCAAATTTATAGAAGCAACTTGTTAATACTTGGCATCGATATGGTGTAGTAGAGTCTGAAGGCATGGTGCTACAAAAAAGATGAAAATACCATAAGGCCGCAGGATGGGTATGAAGCAAGGCCAGGCATTTGGAGGTGAGTTGCCAGAGAGGAACTCATGTGGAGGGCTGCTCCAAGTTTCAGATGGACAAGAGTTAAGCTTTAGAAGTAATCCAAGGAGAGCCGTTTGGTATTGCTGGCAAGTGGATCATACTTTGGTGGAAGAAGTGGCTGCCCTTAGATTGGAAAATTAGGAGTAAAGCCTTGGAAGAGTCTGAGAAGTGCCACGATGTTGGGAGTTGATGGTCAAAGGATTGCAATGCTTAGAGGATGTAGCGGCCGCTCTCAGATGAAAATCGGGAGTCAAGCCTTGGATGGTTTTGAGGAGTGCCATGCAATTGGAAGGTCAGGTGATCCGAGGTGGATGACAGAAACAGAAGTTGATGTCAGGGATGAAAATGATTGGGTTCTATGGAAGAGTCAGCATGATATGGACGATGGATTCTCAATGGTGGGGAAAGAATCGAGGACATCAAGACCGTGGGACTCTGACTCAAAGAACCATGTTGCAGTGGATGCAATGGAAGCTTGGTCATGGTGACCATTGGTCCATAAGTGGTTTGGACGTCGACAAGGGCGTCGACAGCTCGAGTGGGGGAGAATTGTCACGGGCTTGTCTGCAGGTTGTCGCAGGAGGTATCGGCATGGGCATGGCATGGTGTTGTAAAAGATTTTGACTTCGTTGGGTTGCCATGAAAATGCAATGCTTCTCGATACTTTGAAACCCCTGAGTGGGATTTAGGTGAATGCATCGCTTGTATAGTATTGGAAGGATGGGCGAGAACAATTTAGAGGACCGATTTTCTTGTGGATTCTTGCGATGTCCATTGTTGCCTTCTCTGTCTTCTGAGTTTCTTAAGTTTAGTTACTTGTAATCTTTCAATTTTTTTAATAAAAATATTATTTTTATAGTTTTAAATTTTATTATTATTATTATTTATTTTTTTTATATATTTTGTCATGTCGTGTTTCACCGCACGAATTTAATCAGGTTGAGTCCGTCCACACCAATATGGACGGCCCCCAGCTCCCTTCCACGAGCGCATTGCAAACGAGAGTAGCACGGTGGGCAGCAACCCCAGCCCGGGAGATGGAACGAGGCCAGGAGAGCCAGCGAGAGAGGCCGCAAGATATATAAAGAAAGACACACAGAGAGGGGAGGGAGGGGAGAGATGGGTTGCCACGCCGTCTTCCAACCCGCGACCCCGCAGCCTCTCATCGCCCTCCACCGCCGCTCTCGCCTCACCCCCAATAATCTCTCCCTCTCCCAAAACCCTAATCCCCATCACCGCCCCCTCCTCCCACCGGCTTGCCCGCGGAAGTACCGCCTGGCCGTCAGGGCCTCCGCCGCCGCCGCCCCCGCCCCCGCCCCCACCCCCGAGGCCATGCCGGGTGCAGTGGAGCCGGGCCAGTGGGACGCCCTCGAGCGCTGCTTCGCCTCCTCCCCGGACTTCGATCGGCCCTCCTGCTCCTCGTCGTCGTCGTCTTTGTTGGCGTCTGGCGTGATGGCGCCGGTGATGAAGGGGCAATACGGGGCATTTGGGGCGGTAACGCTGGAGAAGTCTAAGCTCGATCTTTCCCAGAAGACTACACAGTCGAGCCCCGAGGTAAGAGAAGTGTTTTGCGGTTCGAATTTGGATTTATCTTAGTTTCTTTTCATCTTTCTTGCGTTTGTTATTGAGATTTTTAATTCGTTTCTAGTTCGCGGATATGAGATGAAGGAAATTTGGTAATAGTTGTCTCTTCATGGATTTTGATTTATTTTATATGATTTTTTTGAAACCCTTAAAAGATGAGTCTATTGATTAGCTAAAGAAGAATTAGTGAACGTTGCTGGCTTTTTGCTCTCTTTGTGCCTATTTGTTAGGGATAAACCCGCTTTCGCCGAAGTTTGGCTAAATGTCTAGTCCTAAAGCGATCTTGGCCACCCTCCTATCATTAGATCTCCTTCGGATGAATTTGAATAGTAAGAGCGGCCTCCTGGACAGTCTAGTCTGACCAGAGTTGGTCGAATTTTTTTCGAATTTTTTCGGCAGTTGAACTCCTTTCGAAGTTCTCCTACGATCGAACTCCTTCCAGACTTCTCCTCCAACTGGACTTCTTTATCGGTCGAAATCCTCTCAGATTTCTCTTTCAGCCAGTCGAACTCCTTTCGGACTTCTACAGTCGGATTTTTTCGAATTTCTCCTACAGTCAAACTCCTCTTGGATTTTTTCTTCGGCCGGACTTCTCCGCTAGTCGACCTCCTTCTGGACTTCTCCTACAGTCAAACTCCTCCCGGACTTCTCTTCCGGTCGGATCTCTCCGTCAGTCAAATTTCTTCCGAATTTCTCTTTCAATCGGACTTCTCTGCTAGTCGAATTTCTTCTGGACTTCTCCGCTAGTCGAATTCCTTCCGAACTTTTTCTACAGTTGAACTTCTCTCGGACTTCTCCTTCCAGTTGCCTGAAGGACTCCGCTCGGTCGAGCTTCTCTTAGATACTCCCAGCAGGATTTCGTCTGGACTCTTTCCAACAGCCTAAAAGGATCTCGGTGCACGTCCTCGATATAGCAAGCAACAGCCTAGCACAGTTAATCTCGATAACCTCCGAGCTCCTCTCGAATAACAATAACTAGGAACTCTTCATCGCCTGTAGCTACTCTATCCGAACTTTAGCTGTCAGATCTCAACAGACTGGCACGTCGCGACAACAGACACTATCCTTCATAACAAACTTCACGTGGCTCCGAATGGCCCACTATCAGGTGGTTGTGGCTGTCACTATTAGTTTGTTACAGGTTCTGCCTATTTAAGAGATCCTCCAAATATGCTTTTCTCCAGAGGCTCTCATTCTTTTTCTCAAAATTCCGTCAAAATTTTTCTGAGTACTCCATTTCTATTGGCTGAAAGAGCTGACTTGATCGTCGGAGGATCTTACCGAAGCCACCGCCTCGATTTCGGACGAGACTTATTTTGTAGGTCACCAGCGATGACCTCGTCCTCTCCGACTCCACCATTGATTCCAACGTCAATCAGATTTCGCACCAAGAGAATTGGCGCTAGAGGAAGGGTCCCTGAGCGCTTGTTCTAAAAGGAGTGCTCAGTTGATCCTGTGAGCTTTCTCCTTCAAGGGTTATCCCCATTCTCTCCCTTGACCTCAAAATGCCTCCGAAGAAGACGACAACTCGAAGATCCACTGCCTCTACTGCCAGATTTGAGCTAAATCCGCTTGCTTCATCGGCACCGCAACCTCCTCCGTCGGCAATAATGGTGGATCCAGAGTAGCTCAATCTGTTGATGCAGCAGGTCCAGGGCTTTACTGAGATGGTGCAGGCCATGCAACAGCCTCCGACGGCAGTCCGATCGGAGAACCTCCGTCAGGATGTCAAGAATCGATCCTAAGGAGGCATACCTGGGTTAGTAGACTCGTTGCCTTCGAAAAGGAGAAATAGAGAGTGGAGAGCCCCTATTCCGATCATGACTCTTCTCCAGAAGAGACCTCCATCTATAGTCAGAATTCCTTCGAGACCCACGATCGAGATTAGGCTCTCGATCGGAAATTTCAAGAAATGGATCGACGGATTGAGGAGTTTCACCATGCTGCCCCAGGTAACCATGATAACATCCGTACTGACTCTCCTTTCTTCTAGAGAATCATGCAGGAATCCATTCCGTCGAACTTCAAGCTCTCCCAGTTCGAGAGCTACGATGGGACCATTGATCCGGTTGACCATCTGGAGGTCTTCTAGATTATGATGCTACTTCACGGCGCATCTGACATCATTCTGTACCGAGCTTTCCCTTTTATTTTGAAGAGAGAAGCGAGAAACTGGTACTTGGCGCTGAAGTTGGGTATGATCTTCTCCTTTGATCAAATGAGCCACCAGTTTGTGGCTCATTTTGTCAGCAGCCGATGTCCAAGGCGAGGCTCGAACTCCATCAACATCAAGTAGCAAGAAGAGGAGACCATCCGAGCTTATGTCAACCGCTTCAACGCCGCTGCATTGGAGGTTCGAAATCTGGACCAGTCGGTTGCCATGACCGCGCTTAAGGGTGGCCTTCAGAAGAATGATTTACTGTTTTTCCTAGAGAAGAAGTACCTTAGGAATTTTGCTGATTTGCTAGCTCGGGCTGAAGGTTATGCTCGAGCTGAGGAGGCTTTTAAGTTGAAGGACGAGTAGGCCGCGAGAGAGCGGCAAGCAGGTAAATCTAGTAGGCCCGCAGTAGAAAAAAGCCGAATGAAGTTTGGTTGCGCTCGTGGAGTCCGAACTCTCCCTCGAGCTCGTCGTCAAAGAAGCCTTGACAAAAGGGCATGATGGGATTTTCTTCTCAGAAGGTTCCACAACTACACCCCCCTCAATGCTACGAAAACCCAGGTTCTAATGGAGATCAAGGAGCAGCTGCCATAGCTGGAGAGGATGTGTACTCATTACGGCAAGCGCAATCCCAACAAGTACTGCCTCTATTATCGTGACCACGGTTATGATACTGAAGAATGCATTCAGCTCCAAGACGAGATCGAGGAGCTCATCAGGCGGGGCAGGCTCGGCTGATTCCTACGACGTCGGCTTGAAGGACGAGAGGATCGATCGAGGGTCCCCTCATCCGCTAGAACCACCAAGGAGATCAACTCCCGTTTGTCATCATCAACACCATCTTTGGGAGACTTCGGCGAGAGGAGGCCAGTGGATCAACAGAGCCTGTGAAGAGGTGGAGAACTAAAAAGCCCATAGCTTTCACTGACGAAGATGTGCAAGGAGTTCAGTTTTCGCACAACAACGCGGTTGTAATCTCTTTAAACATTGTTGACTATGATGTACGCCACATTTTAGTAGATAATAAAAGTTTAGTCAATATTTTATTTTATGATGTTTTTACTAAAATATCTGTACCCAATAACCATCTGGGACTCATGAACTCCTTGTTGGTGGGCTTCACTGGCGCTGCTGTGCCAGTTGAAGAAATAATAACACTAACTGTGGCTGTAGGGCAATATCCAAAGCGAGCCAAAGCACAAGTCAACTTTTTGGTAGTGAAGGTTCCATCAGTCTACAATGCAATTCTCGGTCGATCAGGTCTAAACGCACTCCGGGCTGTGGTGTCGACCTACTACTTGAAAGTGAAGTTCCCGACAAGCTGACCTTATTGAGGAGCGGGGCGAGCCCATGGAAGATCTTGTAACCATTTCTCTGAATGATGGAAGCACGAAGTATACAGTGCAGATCGGCTCCAACTTGGGAGTTGAAGTCTGAGAGCAGCTTATTGCCTTCTTACGGAAGAATGCTGACGTCTTCGCTTGGGTCCCAGCAGATATGTCAGAAATTGATGCCGAAGTCATGGAATATTGGTTGGCCGTCGATCCTAAGTACAGGCCAGTAAAAGAGAAAATTTGGGACCATGTATCAGAAAGGCAGAAGGCAATAGCGAAGGAAGTGGATAAGCTCCTCAAAGCTGGGTTCATCCGAGAAGTCCACTATCCGAGTTGGGTCTCCAATGTGATTCTAGTCAAGAAGGCCAACGGCAAGTGGAGAATGTGTATCGACTTTAAGAAGCTGAACAAGGCCTGTCCAAAGGATAGCTATTTCCTATCCAGAATTGATCAGCTGGTAGACGCAACCTCGGGCCATGAGTTTCTCACCTTCATGAATGCCTTCTTCGGCTACAATCAAATCTGAATGGCACCAGAGGACGAGGAAAAAACTGCTTTTATTACTGACCGTAGTTTTTATTGTTACAGGATTATGCTCTTTGGGCTTAAAAATGCAGGCACAACCTATCAACGCCTGGTCAATAAGATCTTCAAAGAGCAGATCGACTGCAACATGAAAGTCTACGTGGACGATATGCTTGTCAAGAGCCGAATCTCGTCTAATCACATTACCGACCTTGAAGAGACCTTCAATGCCCTTCGAAGATACAAGATGAAGCTGAATCCGACTAAATGCGCCTTCGGAGTGACCTCAGAAAAATTCTTGGGGTTCATGGTCTCAAGGCGGGGGATCGAAGCTAATTCGGAGAAGATCCGGGTCATCTAGAAGATGACCGTCCTAAAATCAATAAAGGAAGTCCAACGCCTGACCGAGAAGGTGGCATCCTTAAACCGCTTTGTCTTGAAGTCGGGCCGAGTGGTGTATATTCTTTTTTCAGGTCCTCAAGCAATCAAAGAACTTCTACTGGATGACAGAGTGTTAACAGGCATTCAAAGAACTCAAGAGCTACCTTGATTCGCCTCCACTATTGGCAAAGCTCGAGTCTGGAGAAGAATTGTTCCTATATCTGGCGATCTCTCCTACAGTCCTGGCAGCGGTCCTGGTCAAGGAAAAGGTAAAAGTGCAACGGTCGATCTACTACATGAGTCCAGTCTTGAGAAATGGGGAGATCAGGTACACTAATTGGAAAAATTAACTTACGCTCTTTTGATTGCAGTTAGGAGACTTCGGCCCTACTTCCAGGGGCATACCATAAGACTCCTCACTAATCAACCAATCAAGACAGTTCTTCATCGAACAGATGCTTTTGGAAGAATAGTGAATTGGGCTATTGAGCTGACAGAGTTCGACATCAACTATCAACCTCGGCCGTCAATCAAAGCTTAGATACTGGCCGATTTTATAGTCGAATATAGATCTCGGATGATGCCGAACCTGAGCAAAATGAGACCAGCATTCCATGGTTGCAGCCGAGCTCCTCCGAAGAAAGAGCAGACCTTCTCGAAGGTTTCTAGGCCTTGTATGTGGGTGGCTCTTCCAATGCTTCCGGTGCAGGTGCTGGACTTTCTTTATTGATTTCGGAGCGGTCATCTTCTGGATGGCCCAGATCTTCTTCGAATTAGTTTCGATCCTCCGTCTTGAGACCATAAATCCCAAAAATTTTTCTGAGATTACTTCGAAGGCGCATTTAGTCAGGTTCAGCTTCATCTTGTATTTTCGAAGGGCGTTGAAGGTCTCTTCAAGGTTGGCAATATGATTGGACGAGGTTCGGCTCTTGACAAGCATATCGTCCACATAGATTTCCATGTTGCGGCGGATCTGCTTCTTGAAGATCTTATCGACCAGGCGTTGATAGGTTGCGCTTGCATTTTTAAGCCCAAAGGACATGATCCTGTAATAATAAAGACCACGATCAGTAATAAAAACAGTTTTCTCTTTGTCCTCTGGTGCCATTCAGATTTGATTATAGCCGGAGAAGGCATCCATGAAGGTGAGGAGCTCATGGCCCGAGGTTGCGTCCACCAGCTGATCAATTCTGGGTAGGAGGTAGTTGCCCTTTGGGCAGGCCTTCTTCAGCTTCTTGAAGTCGATACACATTTTCCACTTGCGATTGGTCTTCTTGACGAGGACCACATTGGAGACCTAACTCGGATGGTGGATTTTTTGGATGAACCCTGCTTTGAGGAGCTTATCCACTTCCTCCGCTATTGCCTTCTGCCTTTCTGGTGCATGACCTCGAATTTTCTTTTTCACTGGCCTCTACTTAGGATCAATGACCAATCGATGTTCCATGACTTCGGCATCAATTCTTAGCATGTCTGCTGGGACCCAGACGAAAACGTCGGCATTCTTCTACAAGAAGGCAATGAGCTGCTCTCGGACTTCATCTCCCAAGTTGGAGCCGATCCGCACTGTATGTTCCGTGCTTTCGTTATTCAGAGGGATGGTTACAAGATCTTCCATGGGCTCGCCTCGCTCCTCAGTAAGGTCGTCGCGGACATCCAGCCCATCAACTGGGCAAGGGTCGGGATGGCTTCCCTTTTGTAAGGTGGAGTAACAGTGCCTTGCCAAGGTCTGATCTCTTCGATTCTACAGCTTATCGGGAACTTTACTTTCAAGTAGTAGGTCGACACCACAGTCTAGAGTGCGTTTAGACCTGGTTGGCCGAGAATTGCATTGTAGGTTGATGGGGCCTTCACTACCAGAAAGTCGAACCGTGCTTTGACTCGCTTTGGGTATTGCCCTGCAGTCACAGTTAGTGTTATTATTCCTTTAACTGGCATGGCATCGCCAGTGAAGCCCACCAACGGAAAGTTCATAAGTCCCGAGTGGCTATTGGATACAGACATTTTAGTAAAAGCACCATAAAATAAGATATCGACAGAGCTTCCATTATCTACTAAAATGTGGCGTACATCATAGTCAGCAATGTTTAAAGAGATTACAGCTGCATCGTTGTGCGGGAACTGAACTCCTTATGCATTTTCGTCAGTGAAAGCTATGGGCTCCTTAGTTCTCCACCTCTTCACAGGCTCTGTTGATCCACTGGCCTCTCCTCGCCAAAATCCTCCAAAGATGGTGTTGATGATGCCAAGCGGAGGTCGATCTCCTTGCTGCTCCTCCCTCGGTGGTTCTAGCGGTGGGGTCGTTGAGCTCCTCTTCTAGGAAGCTCAGATCAAGCTCAGGAAACTTTCAGGCCACCCTGTCTTCACAGAGCTTGAAGCTCTTTATGAACGCCTTCTGGCTGAATGCGATATTTAAGTTCTTCATTTCAGAGGAGGTCTTGAACTCCTCCACGGCTCGGGCTACCACCTCCGAAACAAACTTCGATATTCTAACTTCCAGCTCGGCGACCTTGATCTCGGTCTCCTTTTTCTCCTCCTCCAGGGCCAGTGCTTCCTTAAGCCCGACCGAGACGAGCTCCTTCTGAAGCGCTCCTCGGAGATTCTCGTTTTCCGCCGCCTTCTCCTCCGCGAGGTGCTCTGCCTCAGCGACCTTCCCCTGAAGGCAATCGATCTTGGCTTGAAGGTCCCCCTGGACCTTCAGCGCTTCCACCTCTCGGCGGTTTGCCCTCTTGAGGTGGGCAAGTATGTGGTGGCCCAACTGTCATGGATGAGTCATAATAAGATAAAGGAAAGGAGAGAAAAATGAAAAAATGCAGGAAGATGATTACTTTGAGAAAAGTTCCGAGAAACTTCCAGACGAACTGCGTCCGGTCGAGGTCGGCTAGGTGGTCCACCTCTCCGGATAGGGCGAACTTGTCGGTCAGATCTCGGATGATGTTCGGATTATCGAAGGGGTCTGCCCCCAGATCGTTGCCATCGCTGTTGCTTAACTCGCCCGGACGAGCTTGACGGACCACTTTCATGACAGCGGCCTTCTTCTTGTCATCTCCATCCCCTCTTTCCCTCTCAGTGGGGGGCTTCGACATTGGTCCTCTTGTGGGGAGGCTAGAGGATGCGGGAGGCTGAGATCCCGCACCTCCGACACTACCCTCGGTGATTGAAGGGATCTCGGCGCCCGGAACAACTTCAAGAGCAGTCGCGGGGACATCCAGAACCTCGGAACTCGGGCCGTCGACCTTCGTCCTTTTCAAACTTCCACCTGGGGCCTCCCCCTTCCTCTTTTTTTTGGGCATAAAGGCCCTTGGTGAGCCTCTCCACAGCATCAGTATCCATCTCTGCAATAAAGGAAAAACCATAGTCAGCCAAGGTACATATGAAACTTCATGAGAGTTCATATATATATATTTATATACATGCATATAAATGCATTTAATACCGGTGGGGTTAAGAGGACTCAGGCCAAGGTTGAATAAGGTCTGCTCCTTTAGAAGGTCAGGAAGGAGAGGAGCTCGGTATGCCTTGAGCTTATTAGAAGACTTGAGGTGGGCTTCGTCTAAACTAAGGGCTCGGCGGATCGACTCCCTAAGGAAGCCCCAGAGAGGAAGATCAAGCATTAAGGTCGGGCATCGAACGAAGAAGTACTCCTTCTAGTTATGAATGGAAGGAGCACCTTTCAGTAACCCCTTCTTACTGAACTAGGGAGAGAAGTACCATCAATTCTTTGCAGAAGGATGGTGTTTGAAGGTGTAAAAATTTCGAAAAAGTGAGACAGTTGGTCGGACTTCGGTCAGATGACAAAGAGAAAGAAAGTCAATTACAAATTAAAAGGAGTTCGATACGACGAAAGCAAAAGAAATATTCAAAAAGCGAAAAAGCATGACAATGAAAGATGAAAGTGGAAGTCGAAGCCCGGCGCACAAGGCTTCTAGATACAGACAAAATCGACCAACTGGAGGCGAACTGGCACGGTCGCTTGACCCGAGGAGTTCAAGGTTGTACTTTGGTGGGATGTCGTACTGTATCCTAATCAAGGAGAGGTCATTCGGAGTAAGGACAGAAGAAATAGAATTCGGGATGAAAGACTGATGGGACATACTCTTAGGATTAACCTTATTAGCTAGAGGAATGGGGTCTAAGAAGGTCGGTTCGGACGAGCTCCACGAACAGGTAGATTCGGAGGTTTCGGAAGACATACGGATCAAAATAAACCCCAGAAAAGTCTCCAAGAATCAAGAAAAACGAAATACAGAGATTCCTTAGAGAAAATCGAAAGAGTAAGAAATCAAAAAAACACAAATGCTCAAAGAGAAGGGTTGGAAAGTTGACCTAAGTCGACTGAGGAAGGCGAGAAAACGGTGAGCATGACGAAAATCAAGCAAAAGAGCGCCTGGGAGCAGAGAGGATGCGAGAAGGAACCGGAACTCTCGGGTAGAAGGAAGGCGAGGACTTGAGAAGGAAGGAAGAAGACTCAGGTAGAATGGATTTTGGAGGAAGAAGAAGGCCTTTAATAGCCAAGGGAAGGCCGAAACATTTATGATTGCATATCTCATTCGGTCGATCTATGTGCGCCGCATATCCCGCTCATCATGGTAGAGAAGTGGCGACGGGCAGATCTTTAATTACGCCATACCTTGGACAGAGTTTCGGTGGGAGGCTCAAAAAACATCTTTTTGGATCATCTCGTGTTTATGAAGTTTCGGTGCCAGCATGGTAGACGTCAAGACATCCCGTCCTGACGGGCGCGGAAGGCTAAAAAGAACTTTGGCAGTCGCATCTGTATTCCCTTCTTTCGAATTTCGAACTCGGAAGTAGGGAGACTATTATTGGGGATAAACCCGCTCCCGTCGAAGTTTAGCTAAATATCTAGTCTAAGAGCGATCTCGGTGATGCGTGCTAATTTATAGCTATGGCAAGTGCACCAGTCGATCAAGTAATAAAGTGAATGAGTAGAGTATCGTCCCTAGAGGATTGGAAAACAAGTACTGAAAAGCTCTTTCCTATGCTTTGTTTAGAAGATCGATTTATGAGAACAAGAAATTAAAGAATAAAATAAAAAAATAATTAAAATTTTTTAAGAAAATAGAGAGTGTAAATTATTAGGGTTTTAAATTTAAGAGCAATGGTTTACTAAGGCAATCAGTTCACCAACTCAGTCAATACAATATTTAGGTTTTTAGATTAATTTTATTTCATGCGACGGTGGAGTCTCCTAATTTATTCACTATCCTTTGGTCCAGGCATAGCAAAACTATTAATATTTATTAATTACCCTTTGGTCCAGGTGTAATTTAAATAAATATTAATGCATTAGGTTTTGTGAAATCCTCTAATTAAAATACGCTGCATCCAAAGCGCACTAAAATTCCTACATGCATATGAATTCTAATTTGATTCATAATACAAGGTATATAATTAAGAAGCAATAACATAGATGTACTTGGTCCGTAACATCTATGTTCATCAGATCAATTAGAAGATGGCCAGTAATCTAAAAGCATTAAGATCAGATTTATATACTCCTCATGAATAAAATTTAAAAATAAATCATACTGAATATTGCATCAAAAGAGTGGCTACACCTTAGCCATGATAGTTCATAGATAAAAAGCATAGAGAAATTAGACTGTTTGATTGCTGAAATTGATTCTGTTGCTCTTGATGTGAGAACTTGGTTGATGCTCCTTGATCGATGTCTTGAAGAAAAAAAATCAAAAAAACCCCTTTTTATTTCTCACAAATCACTCTTCTCTCTCTCTTCTCTCTCTCTCTCTCTCTTTTCTCTCTTTTTTCCCCGTCTCTCTCTGATTTTTTTTCACGACAATAGTAGGTTTTTTATAGATGAAGAGTTTGATTTCCCCCTAAAATCCATCAAAAATTAGGTTTAAGACTCCTAAAACAACTCAAATTAAGATCTGGGTAATTCTGCCCGTTAGATGTTGATCAAATGGTCCAAAAATCACTCAAAAACCCCTTAAAATAACCCAGATCAAGTCGGATTTAATGCCAGCCGTTGGATCAACCGTTGGATCAAATTTGGGCCGTCCGATCGCGCAGAAAGAAGGCTTCTGATTTATAGTTTAACTTCGGGATGAATCTCAGCCGTTGGATCTCGATTGGGAGCTGCGGATGCTGTCCATCAGCGCCTTCGCTTAGGCCGTCCGATCGAATTTCAGTGAAAACCGTCCATTGGATCAGCCAAAATTCCCAAATTGCCCTCTGGACCATGTGGACCATGCGCGAGCCCGGTTGCCAATGGACCGCCGTTTCTTCAGCCAATCGGAGTGCTTTTCCGATGGTCCACCGAATTGCGCCGCAAAAAATGCTGATGCGATCGAACCGGGTCGAACCGCTGAACCGATTTTCTGAACCGGTTCGAACCCAACCTTTTTTTTTTTTTTGAAATTCAATTCTGGGCTCGTTTGAAGTCCGTTTTGCCTGAAATTTTTTTCATGAACCAGAAAAATAAGATCTTCACATTGGTGGCCTTCTTTCCTGCACAAGATTAATAAAAGTATCAATTTCTAAAGAAATAGATTAATTTATTTTATAATTTAATACTTTTATTAGTATATTTTTATCATTTATCACACCCCCCAACTTAGTCATTGCTAGTCCCTTAGCAATGTTTTATTTAATACTATGTTTCAATAATATTATCCATCACAAAGATAAAATCTAGGATTAAAGGTCAAAAAGTTTAGAAAATACTGCTAACTAAGCATTGAGCTTCAGAAGCAAATTTTTCAGTCAATACAATTAAAAACTTTCTTAGAGTACATCAAAGATCTATAGCACTTGTGTTCGTGATGACTAACTTTAGCATTTCAGTATTAAATTAAAAGAACAAAAGTATCTTCTCTTATCATTTTATTTTGGTCAATTTTCTCTATACATTCTCAATTTTATACTCATGAATTAAGGTAGCTTTCACACTGCCTTTTCTTCTTTTCTTTTTTTTTTTGTGCTGAGCATCCTGGCCTTTCCTTCACCATTTTACGTGAATTTTCACACTTGACCTAGGTGCAGAGACCCAGTTACTAGGCTTTGGGCAATCCACATATACTCTATCTTTTGCACTTTATTTATAGGCAGGTAGCTCTTTTTCCTTAAATTCAAGTTTCTTTGATTAGAATGTATATTAATTACCAATTTTTAGTGATAATTGAATCCTCAGTTGGCCTTATAATCAATACCTACTTTGCCTTGTTAGTGTGCATGTGCAATAAGAAGTGCTAATAATCTTTTAATGACCTAAGTAGGCTTGCTAAAAGTTGACCAAATAATCTACTTCTTTAACTCATTACATTCATTAGCAAATAATTCTATCTTTTATCACTTATCCAGTTTATCTTGCTCAAGATTTTCTTCTTGACACATGATTTTTTTTTTTTTAATTATTCTACATTATCTTAAAGGAGAAAGAAAAATAAAGGGTGCAATAAAGGATAGGAAGGAATACACCTGATTTGGTTCAGTCTGGTTCTTTGGAGCTTTGAAATTTTGCTTGAGTTCTCATTGATTTTTCTGCAAAATTGAAAATACACACCAGAGCAGTAAAAGAGCAACAATAAATTACTGAAAAAAAAAAAGAAAAATGATCAAAACTAAAAAGAAAAGAAACAACCTATCTAGTAGTTCTGATTTATAGTCTTCAGCTTGACTTTCTTTGAATTCTAAAGTGGATCTTGTAATTGAAATGCTTCCTTCTCCTTTTCAAAACTTCCATTAATGTAATTTTTCAGCCTGTGATCGTTTACCTTGAAGGTACCTTTTGATTCATCAAAGATCTCTACTGCTCCATATGGAAATACCTTAGTAATTGTATAGGGACCTGTCCATCTTGATTTTAGCTTTCCTGGAAACAAATGTAGCCGTGAACTATACAAAAGAACTTGCTGTCCCTCATGGAATTCTCTTTTTACGATATGGTTATCATGCCATTTCTTAGTACGTTCTTTGTAAATCCTGGCATTCTCATAAGCATGGTGGCGAAATTCGTCCATCTCATTTATTTGCATTAACCTGTTCTTCTCTGCATCTTGTATATCAAAGTTAAGAATTTTCATGGCCCAATATGCTTTATGTTCTAACTCAACAGGGAGGTGGCATGCTTTTCCAAAGAGTAGCCTATATGGGGACATACCAATAGGTGTTTTATATGCAGTTCTATATGCCCATAATGCATCATCTAATTTCAATGACCAGTCTTTTCTAGATGCAATTATAGTTTTTTCTAAAATTCTTTTTAATTTTTCCTATTAGACACCTCTACTTGACCACTAGTTTGTGGATGATATGGGGTAGCTATTTTATGAGTGACACCATATTTGTTTAATAGATTTTCAAATTGTTTATTACAAAAGTATTTACCTCCATCACTAATGATTGCTCTAGGAGTGCCAAAATGAGTAAAAATATGTTTTTTCAAAAATTTGACAACTACCTTTGCATCATTAGTTGGAAAGGGTGCTGCTTCTACCCATTTTGAAATATAATCTACAGCCACAAGTATATATTGATTTGAAAAAGAACTAGGAAAAGATCCTATAAAATCAATACCCCAAACATCAAAAATTTCTCACACAAGAATATTGTTTAAAGGCATTTCATGTCTTCTAGAGAGATTTCCTAGTTCTTTGACAGCGGTCACATGAAGAGACATAAGTATGAGCATCTTTAAATAAGAGAGGGCCAATAAAAACTCTGATTGAAGAACCTTATATGCTGTTCTAGTTGGGCCGAAATGTCCTCCTGCCTCTCGATCATGACAATGATGCGGAATTTTCTCCATTTCTTCCTTTGGAATGCATCTTCTAATGACCTGATCTGAACAACACTTATACAAAAAAGGGTTCATCCCAGAAATAATGTTTAACAATAGATAAGAACCTCTTCTTTTGTTGAAAAGAAAGACCAAGTGGAAAAACCTTACCAACCAAGTAGTTAATAATATCAGCATACCATGGAAACGTTCTACCTGATATAGCATAAAGGCGTTCATCTGGAAATTCCTCCTTGATAGGGCAAATATCTAATTCCTTCTCTGTGATGTTTTTCAATCTGGAAAGGTGTCAGCAACTGCAACTGAATTCTCTGTGCCCTTCTTGTCCTTGATCTCCAAATCATATTCTTGTAGCAAAAGAATCCATCTGATCAATCTGGGTTTTGCATCTTTCTTGGTAAGGAGATATTTTAGAGCTGCATGGTCAGTGTATATAATAACTTTAGATAAAATAAGATAAGAATGAAATTTGTCTAATGCAAATACTACTGCCAGAAGCTCCTTTTCAGTGGTTGCATATTTTTGTTGAGCTTCAGTCAAAGTGCGGCTAGCATAGTATATTGTTTGAAAAATCTTATCCTTTCTTTGACCAAGTACTGCTCCTATGGCTGTGTCACTAGCATCACACATCAACTCAAAAGGTAGGGACCAATCTGGTGCTACCATAATAGGTGCCGTGACCAGCTTCTCCTTGAGGGTGTTAAATGCCTGCAAACACTCATCAGAAAAATGAAAAGAGACATCCTTGCATAATAATTTAGATAAAGGTTTAGAAATTAGAGAGAAGTCCTTTATAAATCGACGGTAAAATCCAGCATGCCCCAAAAAGCTCCTAATGGCCTTAACTGAGGTTGGTATGGGTAATTTTTCGATCACCTCAAGCTTAGCTCTATCAACCTCAATACCTTTATATGAAATCTTGTGGCCTAACACTATGCCTTCTTGTACCATCAGATGACACTTTTTCCAATTTAAGACAAGATTAGTATCCTCACATCTTTGTAAAAAACAAGAGATAAGTTATGCAAGCATTTATCAAATGTGGATCCAAAGACAGAAAAATCATCCATAAATATTTCAAGATAATTTTCAATCATATCATAAAAAATAGCCATCATGCATCGTTGAAAAGTAGCTGGTGCATTACATAAACCAAACGGCATTCTTCTAAAAGCAAATGTACCATAAGGACATGTAAAAGTAGTTTTCTCTTGATCCTCAGGTGCTATGGCAATTTGATTATAACCAGAATATCCATCTAGAAAGCAGTAAAAATCATATCCAGCTAATCTTTCTAACATCTGATCAATGAATGGAAGAGGATAATGATCTTTTCTAGTTGCATCATTTAATTTTCTATAATCCATGCACACTCTCCATCCAGTAACAGTTCTAGTGGGGATTAATTCATTATTATCATTTTGAACTACAGTAATCCCATCTTTCTTAGGAACTACTTGAACAGGGCTCACCCATGAATTATCAGAGATAGGATAAATAATACCTACATCCAGTAGCTTGATTACCTCCTTTTTGACCACTTCTTGCATCTTGGGGTTGAGTCTTCTTTGGGGTTGGACCGTAGGCTCATAGTTGTCCTCCATGAGAATTTTATGCATACAAATTGAGGGACTAATTCCTTTGATGTCTGCTATTGTCCATCCAAATGCCTTTTTGTGTTTCTTTAGTACTCTTAATAATTTTTCTTCCATTAAATCTGTCAAGGAAGAAGAAATAATAACAGGTAAGTGTGATGAACCTTCAAAGAAAACATATTTTAAATGAGAAGGGAGAGGTTTAAGTTCAAGAGTAGGTGGCTCTTCAATTGATGTCTTTGGAAAAGGAGTGGATGATCTTTCTAATTCTTCAAATCGTGGTCTGTATGTGCGTGGAATATATGGTCTGGCCCTTAGCAATTTTATGCATTCTGTTTGCCTTTCATCTTCAGCTGAACCCTCTTGTGATTGGACAATGCAAGCTTCAATAGGGTCTTCAAACCTATTTTCTAAAAAATACTCATGCACTAAATTGTCAATATCATCTATACGAAAACAAGTTTGATTATCATTGGAATGTTTAATAGCTTTAAAAACATTAAAAGTAACTTGTTCGTCTTGGACTCTAAGAATTAATTTTTCTTGTTGAACATCTATTAAAGCTCCTCCAGTAGCTAAAAAGGGTCTCCCTAAAATAAGGGGTACATCATAATCTTCTTTCATATCAAGAACAATAAAATCAATAGGAAAAATAAACTTGTTTACCTTTACCAAGACATCCTCCACTATACCTCTTGGATATTTAATGGATCTGTCGGCTAATTGAAGAGTAATAGTGGTAGGCTTTGGTTCTCCTAGACCCAGCTTCCTGAAAATAGAAAAAGGCATGAGATTAATGCTTGCTCCTAAATCACATAAAACTTTATCAAAACTACAATCACCAATAATGCAGGGGATAGTAAAACTCCCTGGATCTTTTAACTTCTGTGGTAATTTATTTTGAAGTATTGCTGAGCATTCTTCATTCAAATTTATTCTCTCATGCTCCTTCAGCTTTTTCTTATTTGTTAAGATTTCTTTGAGAAACTTGGCATACCTGGGCATTTGAGTAATAGCATCTACAAAAGGAATATTAATATGTAAATTCTTTAAAATTTTGAAAAAAGTTAGAAAATTTCTTATCTGGATGCTGTATTTGTCTCTCTGGGAATGGTAGTGGTGGCACGTAGGGCTTCACATTTGGATCAGCAAATCGTATACCTGGAGACCATCCATCTGCTGGTTGTTTTGGTGACTGACGAATTTGAGTTGATGGTTCCTTATTTGTAGTTGGCTCTTCAGTCTCTTTCTTCTGATGTGGCTCCTCCAGCTTTGTACCACTTCTTAGGGTGATAGCATTGACTTGCTCCCTTGGATTTGGTCTCCGTGTTGCTTGGCAAGGATCCTTGAGGTCTCTCGGAGATTATCTTAGCCATTTGACCTATTTGCATCTCCAAGTTTTCGAATTGCTGCTGTTTGGTCCTGTGCCTAAGTTTGGCTTCCAAATTTTTTATAGTTGCTTCTTGGTTTTGCATAAATTTGACCATCAGCTCTTCCATGTTGGACTTCTTTTTCAGGTACTTGGAATCCCGGGGGTGGCTGTTGTGCTGCATTTTGATTGCTCCATGAGAAATTTGGGTGCTGCCTCCACCCTTGATTGTATGTGTTGGAGTAGGGATTGTTTTGTTGCGGCCTGAAAAAATTACCAATATAATTAGCTGTATCAGTTGTTTTAGCAAAAGGATTACCTGTCTGGCAATTGCTCGTATCATGTCCTCCTCCACACAGGTCACAAGTAATGCTCTGAATATGCATAGCTGTTCCCTTTAAGTTGTTGACTTCGGCTCTAAGGGCTGCAATTTCAGCTAGTAAGGTTGGCACGCAATCTACTCCCTGCACAGCTGCTAGTCTTTTTGGCATCATACGTTCTGTCTGCCATTGATAGCTATTTGATGCCATCTCATCGATCAGATCGAAAGCTTCTTCCTCCATTTTTCGATTAATGGTTCCTCCTGCTGCTGCATCAATCATAGAACGATTAGTAGGAGATAAACCATTATAGAAAGTTTGTACCTGAAGCCATACGGGTAGTTGATGATGTGGACATCTCCTCAGCAGTAATTCTTGAAATGCTCCCAAGCCTCATATAGTGTCTCCATGTCCATCTGCATAAAAGAAGTGATATCGTTGCGCATCTTGGCAGTCTTGGAAGGTGGAAAGTACTTGGCTAAGAATTTTTGGGCTAGGACATCCCAAGTTGTGATAGAACCTGCAGGAAGAGAATGAAGCCAATTTCTTAGCTTTATCCCATAAAGAGAAAGGAAATAACCTTAATCTAATAGCATCATCCGACACCCCATTAATTTTAAAAGTATCACAAAGTTCAAGAAAATTAGAAATATGGGCATTCGGATCATCATGCATGTGTCCACTGAATTGGACAGTTGATTGAATCATCTGGATCATCGCCGATTTTATTTCGAAGTTGTTTGCTCGTACAGGCGGTCTCCTGATGCTCGAAGCTGCATCGGCTACAGATGGTGTGATGTAATCATTTAATGGACGATGTACTGGTCGAATAGCTTCATGCTGTCCTTCAGTCGCCATATCCAATCCTAGATTGATGTCGTTAGGATCTTCAGCTGTCATGTTTCTCTCTTGTTGTAGTCTTCTAATGATTCTTTCAATTTCTGGATCTAAAGGTAGTAAGTTACTATGTCCAGTACGTGTCATGCACTAAATTTTTTTTTAAATAATAAAAATTAAAAATAAATTTCTAAAGTAAAGCTAGGATCAAAATTTTAATATTATTTTAGACACAATCCCCGGCAACGGCGCCAAAAACTTGATGCGTGCTAATTTATAGCTATGGCAAGTGCACCAGTCGATCAAGTAATAAAGTGAATGAGTAGAGTATCGTCCCTAGAGGATTGGAAAATAAGTACTGAAAAGCTCTTTCCTATGCTTTATTTAGAAGATCGATTTATGAGAATAAGAAATTAAAGAATAAAATAAAAAAAATAATTAAAAGTTTTTAATTAAATAGAGAGAGTGTAAATTATTAGGGTTTTAAATTCAAGAGCAATGGATTACTAAGGCAATCGGTTCACCAACTCAGTCAATACAATATTCAGATTTTTAGATTAATTTTATTTCATGTGACGGTGGAGTCTCCTAATTTATTCACTATCCTTTGGTCCAGGCATAGCAAAACTATTAATATTTATTAATTATCCTTTGGTCCAGGTGTAATTTAAATAAATATTAATGCATTAGGTTTTGTGAAACCCTCTAATTAAAATACGCTGCATCCAAAGCGCACTAAAATTCCCGCATGCATATGAATTCTAATTTGATTCATAATACAAGGTATATAATCAAGAAGCATTAACATAGATGTACTTGGTCCGTAACATCTATGTTCATCAGATCAATTAGAAGATGGCCAGTAATCTAAAAGCATTAAGATCAGATTTATATACTCATGAATAAAATTTAAAAATAAATCATACTGAATATTGCATAAAAAAAGTGGCTATATCTTAGCCTTAGTAAAAGAAAATTTAGTTCATGATAACAAGTTCAAAAACAGCAAATAAAATAAAAAGCATAGAGAAATTAGACTGTTTGATTGCTGAAATTGATTCTCTGTTGCTCTTGATGTGGAGAACTTGGTGAAGAAGAAGATGCTTCTTGATCGATGTCTTGATTGTCAAAAAAAATCAAAAACCTCCTTTTTTTTATTTCTCACAAATCACTCTTCTCTTTCTACCTCTCTCCTCTCTCTTTCTCTCTCTTTCTCCCTCTCTCTGTTTCTCTCTCTCCCCATCTCTCTCTCTATCTCTCTTTGATTTTTTTTTCACGACAACAGTAGGTTTTTTATAGATGAAGAGTTTGATTTCCCCCCAAAATCCATCAAAAATTAGGTTTAAGACTCCCAAAACAGCTCAAATTAAGATTTGGATAATTCTGCCCGTTAGATGTTGATCAAATGGTCCAAAAATCACTCAAAAATTCCTTAAAATAACCCAGATCAAGTCGGATTTAATGCCATCCGTTGGATCAACCGTTGGATCGAATTTGGGCCGTCCGATCGCGCAGAAAGAAGGTTTCTGATCTATAGTTTAACTTCGGGATGAATCTCAGCCGTTGGATCTCGATCGGGAGCTGCGGATGCCTTCCATCAGCGCCTTCGCTTCGGCCGTCCGATCGAGTTTCAGTGAAAACCGCCCGTTGGATCAGCCAAAATTCCCAAATTGCCCTCTGTGGACCATGCGCGAGCCCGGTGTTGCGTGGACCGCCGCGTTTTTCAGCCAATCGGAGCGCTTTTCCTGATGTGAAATGCCCGAAATACCCTCCGGTTGGTCCACCGTGCACCGCGAAAAATGTTGACGTCAGCGTTGCATCGGTGGGTTGGTCTGATGTTGCGATCGAACCGGGCCGAACCGTTGAACCGGTTCGAATCGAACCGATTTTTTTTTTTTTTTTTTGAAATTCAATTCTGGGTTCGTTTGAAGTTCGTTTTGCCTGAAATTTGTTTCATCTGAACCAAAAAAATAAGATCTTCACATTGGTGACCTTCTTTCCTGCACAAGATTAATAAAAGTATCAATTTCTAAAGAAATAGATTAATTTATTTTATAATTTAATATTTTTATTAGTATATTTTTACCACTTATCACTCGACCACCCTTCTATCATTGGATCCCCTTCGGATGAACTTGAACAATGAGAGCGGCCCCCAGGACAGTCTAGCTTGGCCAGCTTGGGAGCCGGTCGAACTCTTTTCGGACTTCTACAATTGAAAAACTCCCGGACTTCTCTTTCAGTCGGACTTCTCCGCCAGTCGAACTCCTTCCGGACTTCTCCTACGGTTGAACTTCTTCTGGACTTCTCCTCCAGCCAGACTTCTCCGCCAGTCGAACTTTTCTCGGATTTCTCCTATAGTCGAACTCCTCTCGGACTTCTCTTACAATCAAACTCCTCCGCCAGTCGAACTTCTTCCGGACTCCTCCGCTCATCGAACTCCTTCTGGACTTCTCCTCTAGCCGGACCTCTCCGCCAGTCGAACTTCTCCCGGACTTCTCTTTTAGTTGGACTTCTTCGCCAGTCGAACTCTTTCCGAACTTCTTCTACAGTCGAACTTCTTCCGGACTTTTCCTTTCAATTGCCTAAAGGGCTCCGCTCGGTTGAGCTTCTCTTAGATACTCCCAGTGGGATTCCGTCCGGATCCCTTCTAGCAGCCCGAAAGGACCTCGGCACACACCCTCGATACAGCAAGCAACAGTCTACGCACAGTCAACCTCGATAATCTCCGAGCTCCTCTGGAATAACAATAACTAGGAACTCTTCATCGCCTGCAGCTATCTTATTCGAACTTTAGCTATCAGGTCTCAACAGGCCGACACGTCGCGATAACAGATACTACCCTCCATAACAAACTTCATGTGGCCCCGAATGGTCTACTATCAGGCGGTTGCGGCTGTCACTATCAGTTTGTTACAGACTTTGCCTATTTAAGAGACCCTCCAGATACGCTTTTTTTTCAGAGGCTCTCATTCTTTTTCTCAAAATTCTGTCAAAATTTTTCTGAGTATTCCATTTCTGTTGGCCGAAAGAGCTGACTTAATCGTCGGAGGATCTTGCCGGAGCCACCATCCCGACTCTGGGCGAGACTTATTTTGCAGGTCACCAGCGATGACCTCGTCCTCTCCGACTTCAACACCGATTCCGACATCAATCAGATTTCGCACCAACACTATTGACTCTATTTTTCCTATTTAGTTTTTTGCTAAGTTTGAAATATGATTATGAACTTTTGAGTTTACCCAGTGTTCAGGATACTCTGCTTCCTACATTTAATGTTGAAGAAATTATCATTAGGGGAGTAAGAATAGCACCAGTAAAGGTTGTACTTTTTGTTGTGGTTTGTTTTGTCAAATGGATATTTGAAGCATTTAACCCTGGTGGGTTACTACAGTAGGAAGTTGAAATGATGAACAAGAATAAGATGATGCAAGTATGACTTTTCTTCCTTTGATCGATCCTGGATGGATATCTGCTATCAAGGCTCTTCTTCCTGTTTGGTGTATTGACTGCCAGATGTTTATTAACTTGGTGGTTCAACTCTTGGTGGAGGAAGAAGGATATCTGCTAGGGAAATTTTATCTTGTTTTTGTCCTTCGTTGTGGGTTGGGGGAAAGCAGTTATTTGTTGAAAGTGAGGTTGCCTACTAAATGGAGGGAACTTATATGATGTAGAATTAGAGGAGATGATTTTTGTTTCATGTCCGACTTAGGCTGTGTTTGGGATTACTACAGTAGAGTTTTGTAGTTTTTGGAAGCAGAGCTTTAAAAAAAGGCTATTTATTGTTTAGCAATGATATTTCTAAAGTGCTATAGAACTTTAATATATATTTGATAATCAAATTGAGATAATCCTTTTGGTATGATAAAATGATAATAAAAGATATTGCATTAGTATTGTACAATAGAGTATAATACAACATAAACATATGCTTGCATATAAAAATATTATTATCTAGTGTTGGGAATAAATCCCACTCCCGTCGAAGTCCAGTCTAACTCTTAACCTAATGCGATCGGTAATCATGGAAGAGCTTCAATCGGAAATTTTCTTTCCAGCGGCCGAACCTAGTCGAACTCTTCCAGCGGCCAAGCTCCAGTCGAACTTCCCCAGCAGCCGAACTCCCCCAGGCGTCGAACTCTTTCCGGATTTTTATGGAAGCCAAACTCCTTCAGTCGGACTCCTACGGAAGCCGAACTCCTTCAGTCGGACTCCTACGAGAGCTGAACTCCTCTCGGATCCCTTCTTCAGTCGAATCTCCATAGGAGCCGAACTCCTTCCGGATTCCTCCTTCAGTCGAATTTCTACAGGAGCCAAACTCCTTCCGGATCTCTCCTTCAGTCGGACTTCTACAGGTGCCGAACTCCTTCCGTGCTCCTCCTTCAGTCGGATTCCTACGGGAGCCGAACTCCTCCCGAATCCCTCCTTCAGTCAGACTTTTACAGGAGCCGAACTCCTTTCGTGCTCCTTCTTCAGTCGGACTCCTACGGGAGCCGAACTCCTTCTGAATCTCTCCTTCAGTTGGATTTCTACGGGAGCCGAACTCCTCTTGGATTCCTCTTTCAGTCGGACTCCTACGGGAGTCGAACTCCTTCCGGATTTCTTCTTCAGTCGGATTTCTACAGGAGCCGAACTTCTTCCGAATTCCTCCTTCAGTCAAGTTCCTTCATGAGCCAAACTCCTTCAGCAGTCGGATTTCTTCAGGAGCCGAACTCCTCCTCCGGATCTTTCTTTCAATCGGATTCCTTCAGGAGCCGAACTCCTTCCGTACTCCTTCAGTCGGACTCCTACGGGAGCCGAACTCCCGGATTCCTCCTTCAGTCAGATTTCTACAGGAGCCGAACTCCTCCCGGATCTCTCCTTTAGTCAGATTTCTACAGGAGCTGAACTCCTCCCGGATCCCTCCTTCAGTCGGATTTCTATAGAGCCGAACTCCTTCCGGATTTTCTCCTTCAGTCGAATTCCTCCAGGAGCCGAACTTCTTCCGGATTTCCTCTTCAGTCGGATTCCTCCAGGAGCTAAACTCCTCCAGCAGTCGAATTTCTCCAGGAGCCGAACTCCTTTCGGACATCTTCTTCAGTCGGATTCCTTCAGGAGCTAAAACTCCTCCAGCAGTCGAATTTCTCCAGGAGCCGAACTTCTTTCGGACATCTTCTTCAGTCGGATTCCTTCAGGAGCTAAACTCCTCCAGCAGTCGAATTTCTCCAGGAGCCGAACTCCTTCCGGACATCTCCTTCAGTCGGATTTCGAATGCCTGCTTCCTCCGAATGGTTATGATTGTTATTTAACAATCTGCTATAGGTGATACCACTACCGGATGGTTACGACCGTCATTTATCAGTCTGCTACAGGCAATCCCACTATCGGATGGTTATGACTATCATTATCAATCTATTACGAGTGACATATTTCTCCGTAATAAATTTCACATGGCCCAGAGTGGTCCACTATCGGACGGTTACGACAAGCTCCGTCTATAAAAAGGATCCTCCAGATACATTTTCTCTAAGCTCTCTTTTTCTTCTCGAAACTCTGTTGAATTTCTGCTTGAGCACTCCATTTCTGTTGGTCAGAAGAGCTGACTTGATCGTCGGAGGGTCCTACCGGAGCCACCACCACCAACTCTGGACAAGACTTTGCTTTGCAGGTCACCGGCGGCGACCTTGTCTTCTTCGACTCCAGTTCGATCCGGTGTCAACCAGATTCTGCAACAACAGAATTGGCGCTAGAGGAAGGGCCTCTGTTTCCGGGGTTTCCTTATTCTGAAAGGAGTGCTCACCAGCGATCTCTCTTCTTCCTCTCTAGAGTTCCTCTCCGAGAAAAAAATGCCTCCTAGGAAAGCTTCGACCCGACGATTGATGACCTCTGTAGCCAGATCCTGTCCAGATTTATCCGCTCCTGCTTCAGCTCCGTCAACTCAAGCTCCACCTATAGCCATGGTGGATGCGGAGCAGTTCAATCTGCTGGTCCAGCAGGTTTGTGGTCTCATGGAGGCGATGCAGGCCATACATCGGTAGGCCCTGGTACCAGTTCGGTCGGAGTAGGCTTCTTTGGAGCCTCGTGGTTCGATCTTGGAATGGCCGATCTGGGCTACCCGGCCTCTGATCTCCAAAAAGGGAAAGCAGAGGATGGAGGGCCCTTGCTTGGACCACGACTCGACCCATTGGGAAGCTTTGCGCCCGTTCCACCAGAAAATCCTGGAGATCAACGATCGTGAAGATCTCCTGGATCAAAGGCTTCTAGAAATGAGCCGACGAATCGAAGAGCTCCATCATACTCTTTCCTCACACAGTAATGATATTTGCACTGACCCTCCTTTTTCTCATAGGATCATGCAGGAACCAATCCCGCCGAACTTCAAGCTCTTGTAATTCGAGAGTTACGGCGGGATCACCTGGAGGCCTTCCGAACAATGATGTTGCCCCATGGCGTGCCAGACGTTATTTTGTGCCGCACTTTCCCGTCTACTCTTAAGGGAGCCGCTAGGAACTGGTACTCAGCACTTAAGCCGGGTCCCATCTTTTTCTTTGATCAGATGAGCCATCAGTTCGCGGCTCACTTCGTCAGCAGTCGATGTCCGCGCCGAGGTTCGGATTTTCTGATGAACATCAAGCAGAAGGAGGAATCCATCTGGGCTTATGTCATCCAGTTTAATGCCGCTGCATTGGAGGTCCGGAACCTGAACCAATTGGTCGCAATGGTCACACTCAAGGCCGGCCTCCAGAAGAATGATTTGTTGTTCTCCCTGAAGAGGTACTCTAGGAACTTTGCCAATTTGCTAGCTCAGGCTGAAGGTTACGCTCGAGCCGAAGAGGCCTTCAAGACCAAGGACGATGAAGCCTTTGGTGAGCGGCGAATCGGCGAGTCGGGCAGGCTCGCTGAGGAAGGAAAGCCAAGTGAAGCTCGGCTGCGCTCCTGAACTCCCTTTGAGCGCAAGCGAGTCCGAACTCCTCCCCGGGCTCGGAGGCAGGGAAGTCTTGATAGAAGGGTCCGACGAGGTTCTCTCCTCCGAAGATTTTATAACTACGCTCCTCTTAATGCTCCGAAAGCCCAAGTACTGATGAAAATCAAGAAGCAACTGCTGAGACCGAAAAGGATGCGTACTCACCCCGACAAGCGCAATCCTAACAAGTTTTGCCTTTATCATCGTGACCACGGCCACGATACTGAAGAGTGTATCCAGCTCCAGGATGAAATTGAGGGGCTCATCAGCCGTGGCAGACTCGGTCGATTCCTGTGGCGTCGGCCTGAAGGGAGGGAAGATCGGCCAAGGGCACCGCCGCAGCCTGAACCACCAAGGGGGAGGAACAACAAGGAGATCGGCCGCCTCTCGGCATCATCAACACGATCTCGGGGGGACTTCGGCGAGAAGAGGCCGGCGGATCCGAGGAATCAGTGAAGAGACGGAGGACAGGAGAACCCATAACCTTCACTGAGGCAGATGCTCTGGAGGTCTAGTTCTTGCATAATGACGCGGTTGTAATCTCTTTAAACATTGCCGACTATGATGTACGCCGTGTTTTGGTAGATAATGGAAGCTCGGCCGACGTACTGTTTTATGATGCTTTCTCGAAAATGTCCTTACTCAATAACCACTTGGAGTCTATGAACTCCCGTTGATAGGCTTCACTGGCGATGCCGTATCGGTCGAGGGCATAATAACTTTGGCTGTGACTGCAGGGCAATGTTTGAAGCTGACTAAGGCACAGGTCGATTTTTTAGTCGTAAGGACTTCATCCGCCTATAATGCTATTCTCGGCCGACCTGGTTTAAATGCACTTCGGGCAGTGGTATCAACTTATTATTTGAAGAAGTTTCCGACGAGTCATGGGATCGGAGAGGTCAGGGGAGATCAAGCTTTGGTAAGACACTGCTACTCAATTGCCCTGCATAAGGAAGATCAGTCCGACCCTTATCCTGTTGACTGGCTGGATGTCTGCGACGACCTCATCGAGGAGCGGGGCGAGCCTATGGAGGATCTCGTATCTGTGCCCTTGAACGACGGGAATGCGGAGCACGCTATACAGATCGGCTTCAACTTGAGAGACGAGGTTCGGGAGCAACTCGTCATCTTCCTTAGGAAGAATACGGATGTCTTCGCCTGGGCCTCAGTGGATATGCCAGGAATTGATGCCGAAGTCATGGAACATCGGCTGATCATTGATCCGAAGTATCGATCGATAAAAGAGGTGCGCAGCCACACCTCGGAGAGGCAGAAAGCAATTGCGGAAGTAGGCAAGCTCCTCAAAGCTGGGTTCATCCGGAAAGTCAACTATCCGACCTGGGTCTCGAACGTAGTCCTCGTCAAAAAGGCAAACAACAAGTGGAGGATGTGCATAGACTTCAAAAAGCTGAACAAGGCCTATCCAAAAGACAGATACCCACTACCCAGGATTGATCAATTGGTAGATGCAATCTTGGATCACGAGCTTCTCACCTTCATGGACGCCTTCTCCGATTATAACCAGATACGGATGGTGCCGGAGGACGAAGAGAAAATTGCTTTTGTAACTGACCGTGGTCTTTATTGTTATAGGGTTATGCCCTTTGGACTCAAAAACGCAGGGGTAACGTACTAGTGTCTGGTCAACAAGATCTTCAAGGAGCAGATCGACCATAACATGGAGGTGTACATGGATGACATACTCGTCAAAAGTCGAGCTTCTATAAACCACCTTGCTGACCTCGAAGAGACCATCAACGCACTTAGGAAGCACAAGATGAAGCTGAATCCGACTAAATGCGCCTTTGGTGTGACCTCTGAGAAGTTTCTGGGGTTTATGGTGTCAAGGCGCGGGATTGAAGCAAATCTAGAGAAAATTCGAGCCATTCAAGAGATGACCTGCTCCAAAGACAATCAAAAAAGTTCAGCGTTTGACTGAAAAAGTGGCATCTCTAAATTGCTTCATCTCAAGATCAGTCGAGCGATGCATGCCCTTCTTTCAAGTTCTCAAGCAACCAAAGAATTTCTATTGGACGACGGAATGCCAACGGGCGTTTGAGGAGCTCAAAAACTACCTCGGCTCGCCCCCACTACTGGCAAAGTCCGAACCTGGAGAAGAATTGTTCTTGTACTTAGCGGTCTCCTCGACGGCCTCGGCAGCAGTCCTAGTCAAGGAGGAAGCGAAGATGCAGCGGCCGGTCTACTACATAAGTCGGGTCCTAAGGGATGCAGAGACCAGGTACTCTAAGCTAGAAAAATTGATTTATTCTCTTATAATTGCTGTCAGGAGGCTCCGACCTTACTTGCAGGGGCACACCATAACGGTCCTCACGAATCAACCAATAAAGGCAGTCCTTCAGCGAATGGACGCTTTTGGAAGAATCGCAAAATGGGCAATCGAGCTCACGGAATTCGATATCAATTATCGACCTCGGCCATCGATCAAAGCTCAGATATTAGCAGATTTTGTAGTGGAATATACCATTCTCGATGATGCCGAGCTTGAAAAGAACGAGACCGGCGCTCTGCTGTCGCAACCGAGCCTTTTCGAAGAGACAGCCGACCTTTTCGAAGATTTTTGGGCTCTGTACGTGGATGGTTCGTCCAACTTCGCTGGAATGGGTGCGGAGTTGGCCTTAGTCAGCCCCGAGGGAGTCGTCTCTGAGTACGCACCGCGCTTCGAATTTCCTGCGACTAATAATGGGGTCGAGTATGAAGCATTGATCGCCGGGTTAAAAATTGCAAGAGAATTAAAAGTAGATCGGCTTCAAGTCTACAGCGATTCCCAATTAGTGGTCGGCCAAATTAGTGGCAGCTATAAAGCGCGGGAAGAAAGTATGATGAAATACCTTGAGAAAGTAAAGGACTTAACTCCGACCTTCAGCTGTTTCGGCATTCGACAGATTCCGAGGGCAGAAAATATAAGAGCCGACCTCCTCTCTAAATTGGCCACTTCGGCCCCGGCCGAACTGTCCAAAGAAGTATTCTTTGAGACTTTGAAATGTCCAAGCCCAGAGGAATCACAGGTCGTCATGCAAACGGAGCTTGAGCCGAGCTGGATTGACCCGTTGGTTGCCTACCTCAAGGAAGGAGTTCTTCCTCGTGATCCGAAAGAAGCTCGAAAACTCAGGAATCAAGCCTTCCGGTATGTTTTGTACGAGGGCAGGTTGTATAAGAGGTCGTACTCGCTATCGCTGCTGAGATGTCTCCGATCTTTAGAGGCTGACTTCGTATTATGGGAAGTGCACGAGGGAATCTGTGGAAGTCATGTAGGAGCTAGATCCCATCGCAAAAGCTACTTCGGCAAGGATATTATTGGCCGACCTTGTACCATGATTCTATGGAGTACGTCAGAAAATGTGACCGCTGTCAGAAGAATACGAGCATACAAAGACGGCCGACCTCCGAGTTTACTCCGCTAAGTGCATCCTGGCTATTTGCGCAGTGGGGAATGGACATACTTGGCCCTTTCCCAACGGCATCCGGGCAACGGAAGTTCCTTCTGGTCGCGATCGACCACTTCACCAAATGGGTCGAAGCCGAACCACTAGCCAAAATTACTGAGGCCAAAATACAGGACTTCGTCTGAAAGTCAATAGTCTATCGATTCGGTCTGCCCTGAACCCTCATAATCGATAATGGGCGACAGTTCGCTGGAACGAGGTTCGCCGAGTTCTGCGAAGACCTAAACATCTCCCACAATTTCACATCGGTAGCTCACCCACAGATAAATGGGGAAGCTGAAGTGACCAACCAGACTCTGCTGCAAGGCATCAAGACAAGGCTCGACAGAACAAAGAAGGCCTGGGTGGACGAACACTACCACATCCTCTGGGCATACCGAACTACTCAAAGGCTGTCGACTGGGGAAACACTATTCGCCTTAGCCTTTGGAATGAAGGCAGTCATCCCGATTGAGCTTAAGCTTCCATCAACATGGGTCGTGGCCTTCAACGAGCAGCACAACCCACAGGATCTCAGAGTCAACCTCGACCTACTGAAAGAAAAAAGAGAGGAAGCCCAGGTTCGGATGGCGGCCTACAGACGAAAGGTGGCCCGGTATTATAACTCCAGAGTCAGAAGTAAAACATTCAAAGTGGGGGACTTAGTGCTTCGGCGAGTCACCGTCTCTCAGCCTCAGAGTCGGGGGAAGCTTGCCCCAAATTGGGAAGGCACGTATGAAGTGGTGGAGGTCGTCCGGCTCAGAACTTATCGTCTGAAGGAGCTTGGAGAAATAACACTTTCACGACCTTAGAACTTAGAAAATCTAAGGATGTACTACCAGTAATCTTCCTTCAATAAAACTTCATTTCAGCATTATTGTTTCTTGGTGCAAGAACTATGTGATGACAGGAAAGAAACAACCGAAAGTGGCCATGTTAGGAACAAGAGGAGAATCTCGTCCTAACATAAGCAAAGTCGAAGGCCTCGTTCATTTTAGACGAGATGGGAAGAGAGGCCCTGACAACGGTCCTTATGTGCCCCCACAGTCCATTAGGAGCAGGAGGAGAACCTCGAACTAACGTGAGCAAAGTCGTAGACCTCGTTATTTTAGACGTGATGGGAGAGGTCCTGACAACGGCCCTTATGCCTCCACAGCCCGTTAGGAATAGGAGGGAACCTCGTCCTAACGTGAGTAAAATCGAAGGCCTCGTCATTTAGAAGATGGGGAGGCTCTGATAACGCTCTTATGTTGCTTCATAATCCGTTAGGGAACATAGGAGAATATCGTCCTAACTGAGCAAAGTCGAAACCTCATTCATTTTAGACAAGATGGGGGAGAGGTCCTGACAACGGTCCTTATGTGCCCCCACAGTTGTTAGGAATAGAGAGAATCTCGTCTAATGTGAGCAAGCGAAGATACTCATTTATTTTAGACGAGATGGGGGAAAGGCCCCTAACAACGCCCTTATGTGCCCCCACAGCCCTTAGGAATAGAGGAGAACCTCGTCCTAACGTGAGCAAAGTTGAAGACCTCGTTCATTTTAGACGAGATGAGGGAGAGGCCCCGACAACGGTCCTTATGTGCCCCACAGTTCGTTAGGAATAGGAGGGAACTCGTCCTAACGTGAGCAAAGTCGAAGGCCTCGTTCATTTTAGATGAGGTGAGAGGAGAGGCCCCGAACAGCCCTATTGCCTCCGGATCTCAACTTCGATGTCAACCTCGCTGAGGACAAGATCTCCCCGGGCTCAAACTTTAATGTCAAACCTCTGCTGAGACAAGATCTCCCCCGAGCCTTAACTTCAACCTCGGCTGGAAATGAGATCTCCCCCGAACCTCAACTTCGACATCAACCTCGGCTGGAGACAAGATCTCCCCCGAGCTTCAATCTCAACGGATGCAGAGCCCGAAAAAGGACTTCGACAGTCGTCTTTTTTGTACTCCCTTTGAGTTTCAAACTCGAAAGTGGCGGACTATTGTTGGGGATAAACCCCGCTCCTACCGAAGTCCAACATGGTGCTTAGCCTAATGCAGCTGGTAATCACGGAAGAGCTTCAATCGAAAATTCTCTCCCCAACGGTCAAACCCTCAACGGTCGGCCTAGCCGACTTCTCCAGCACCACCTCCTAGTGGCCGAACTTCTTCCGGATTTCTACGGAAGCCAAACTCCTTCAGTCGGATTCCTACGGAGCCGACTCTCTCGGATCTCTCTTTAGTCGGATTTCTTGTGGGAGCCGAACTCCTTCCGGATCCCTCCTTCAGTCGAATCTCTACAGGAGCAAACTCCCTTCCGGATTCCTCCTTCAGTCGGACTTCTATAGGACCGAACTCTTCCGTGCTCCTCCTTCAGTTCGGACTCCTACGGGAGCCGAACTCCTTTGATCCCTCATTCAGTCGAATCTCTACAGGAGCCGAACTCCTTCCGGATCCTCCTTCACTCAGACTTCTACAGGAGCCGAACTCCTTCGTGTTTCTCTTTCAGTCGGACTCCTATGGGAGCCGAACTCCTTCTGTATCTCTCCTTCAGTCGGATTTCTACAGAAGCCGAACTCCTTCCGGATCCCTCCTTCAGTCGGATTTCTACGAAACCGAGCTCCTTCCAGATTTCTCCTTCAGTCAGACTCCTACGGAGCCGAACTCCTGAATCTCTCCTTCAGTCGGATTTCTACATGAGTCGAAATCCTTCCATATTCCTCCTCAGTCAAGTTCCTTCATGAGTCAAACTCCTCCAGCAGTCGGATTTCTTTAGAGCCGAACTCCAGCAATCGGATTTTTACAAGAGCCGAACTCCTTCCGTGCTCCTTCAGTCGGACTCCTACGAAGCCGAACTCCTCCCGGATTCTCTTTCAGTCGGATTTCTACAGGAGCCGAACTCCTCCCGAATTCTTCCTTCAGTCGGATTTTTATAAGAGCCGAACTCCTTCCGGACTTCTCCTTCAGTCGGATTCCTCCAAGAGCTGAACTCCTTTCGGACATCTTCAGTCGGATTCCTCCAGGAGCCAAATTCCTCCAGCAGTCGGATTTCTTCAGGAGCCGAGCTCCTTCCGAATATCTCCTTCAGTCGGATTCCGAACATCTGCTTCCTCCAGATGGTTACGACTGTCATTTATCAATCTGCTATAGGCGACACCACTACCGGATGGTTACGACTGTCATTTATCAGTCTGCTACAGGCAACCCTATTACCGGACGGTTACGACTGTTATTATCAGTCTATTACGAGCGACACTTCTCTCCATAATAAATTCCATATGGCCCAGAACAGTCCATTACCGGACGGTTACGACAAGCTCCGTCTATAAAAGAGGACCCTTCAGATACGTTTTCTCTAAGCTCTCTTCTCATTTTCGAAACTCTGTTGAATTCCTGCCTGAGCACTCCATTTCTGTTGGGCAGAAGAGCTGACTTGATCGTCAGAGGGTCCTGCTGAAGCCACCACCACCGACTCCGGACGGAACTTTGCTTTGCAGGTCACCGACGACGATCTCGTCTTCCTCGACTCCAGCTCGATCCGACGTCAACCAGATTATGCAACAACAGAATTGGCGCTAGAGGAAGGGCCTCTGTTTTTGGGGTTCCCTTATTCTTAAAAGAGTGCTTACCAGTGATATCTCTTTTTCCTGTCTAGAGTTCCTCGAGAAGAAAAAGGCCTTCTAGGAAAGCTTCGACCCGACGATCGACGGCCTCTGCAGTCAGATCCCGTCCAGACCTTTTCACTCCCACTTCAGCCCCGGCAACTCAAGCTCCACCTGTAGCTGTGGTGGATGCGGAGCAGTTCAACCTACTGGTCCAGCAGGTTCGTGGTCTCACGGAGGCAATGCAGGCCATACATCGGCAGGCCCCGGTACCAGTTCGATCGGAGCAGGCTTCTTCAGAGCTCCGTGATCCGATCTTGGAATGGCCGACCTGGGCTATCCGGCCTCTGATCTTCGGAAAGGGAAAGCAGAGAATGGAGGGCCCTTGCTCGGACCATGACTCGACCCAGGGAGAAGCTTCGCGCCCATTCCACCAAAAAATTCTGAAGATCAACGATCGTGAAAATCTCCTAGATCAAAGGCTCTTAGAAATGAGCCGACGAATCAAAGAGCTCCGTCATACTCCCTCACATGGTAATGATATTCGCACTTGTTGTGGAATGAGGTTGGTGTGGCCTTGGTCTGTTTAGGGTCGGCCGCCAACCTATCCTAATGGATCGTCTGAGCGGAACAATGCGACACTTTGCCCACGGTTAATTGTAGGTCGGCTCAATGCGACACTTTGCCCACGGTTAGTTGTAGGTCGGCTTAAGCCGACCTACAATTTCGGTCGACCTACTGAAGATCGCCTCCTTGCAAAACAAGGTAGGCCTTCATATCTCGTCCTCGTCGGATTCAGGTTGGCCGTCGAGTTGCATGAATAGGCTTATAGCTCGTTAATGATCAACCTACAACCATCCCTACTGAAACTGCGTCCTCTCCGAATCGGGAAACTCGGATAAAGAGAAATCTTTCGCAATCCCGTCTCTTAAGAAGGAAAGAAATCTTCCGAATCAATTCAGGGCGATTAACTCGGAAAGCTGTTAGAGTCTGAAATGGATACGAGTTCAACTCCTCCCCTATAAATAAAGAAGCTCCGAGACCCTCCAGGTATGTCATTCAATTCGATGCTTTCTCTCCTCATTGTTCTCCAATCTCCTAACTTGAGCGTCGGAGGGTCTTCACCGGAGAACACTCCGGTGGGGACTTTATTGCAGGTGAATGGGTGAAGCTCCAGCAAAGTTCGTCCTCGGCTTCATATTCCTCGGTGGCCGAGCTCCTCCATCCTCGTCGGCCGACCTCAAGCCGGGAGATCTAGGAGCAACAGTTGGTGCTGGAGGAAGGGCCTCGGTTATTTCCGAGGTTTAATTTTGAGGGAAGAAAGCACGACACTGGATATCATGAGAACCCGAAGGGGAACATTAAACACCTCTCAGCATTCTAGCGGTCGGAGGGCCTACAATGTTCAGCAGATACCAAGGGCAGAAAACGTACGAGCTGATCTCCTTTCTAAGCTAACAACCCATGGGGGGCCGACCTAAAAAGAAGCTCATATATGGAAGTCCTGGAGAAATCGAGTATTAAGGAGGCCCCGGTAATGCAATGATCCAAAATCGAGCTGGATAGATCCTATCCTCCATTGCTTGCAGGACAGAATTTTGCTTGCGGATCTAGATGAGGCAAAAAGGTTGAGACGCCTTGCTCCACAATATATCATCTAAGAAGAAAAGTTGTATAAGAGGTCTTTCACCCTACCTCTGCTTAGATGCCTCCGTCTTTTGGAAGCCAACTATGCCCTGCGGGAAGTTCACGAAGGAATCTATGGTAATCACCTGGGGGGCAAGGCTCGTCCCACAAAATATTACGGTAGGGATATTTTTGGCCAACTATGCAAAGAGATGCGGCCGATCTAGTGAGCAAGTATGACAAATGCCAAAGGACCTCAAACATTTAGCACCGACCATCAACTCCATTGCCCTGATCACGACCCCCCCTTGGCCTTTTGTCCTTGGACCATCTCCCGTCATCGTGGCACAGAAGAGGTTTTTGATTGTCGCGATTGACTATTTTACTAAATGGGTGGAAACAGAGGCAGTAGCTATGATTATCAAAGCCAGAGTTCGGAATTTTATCTGAAAGTCTATCATATGTCGATATGGTTTACCCCGCGCCATCACAATCGATAATGGACGACAATTCAATAACTCGAGGTTTATAGGGTTCTGTAATGACTATGGGATTTCTCACAGATTGACATCGGTAGGTCATCCATAGACTAATGGCGAGGCCGAGGTGACGAACAGGACGTTATTGCAGGGATTGAAAGCTCGCACAAGCCAGGCAAAAGGATCGTGGGTCGAAGAGTTGTACAATGTTCTTTAGGCGTATTGCACGATGCAACGTGTCCCAACTGGAGAGATACCTTTCATGTTGGCCTTCGATACGGAGGCTGTGATACCCGTAGAGATGGGGTTACCCACACTCCGAGTAGGAGTTCGATAAAGATAGCAATTCCTTAGGGATGAGGGCGAATCTGGATCTGCTAGAAGAAATCCGGGAACGAGCTCGAGTTCGGATGGCCAACTATCAATAGAGGGTTGTCCGATACTACAATCCTCGAGTAAAGAGCAAATCTTTTTTGGCAGGATAATTAGTTCTTTGTTGAGCTGAGATTTCTCGTCCATCCGAACGGTAAAAGTTGTCGCCAAACTGGGAAGGTCCTTATCGCGTGGCTGAAGTAGTCCGGTTGGGAACTTATCGTCTTTGTCGACTGGATGGAACTCCGATCCTAAGGATCTGGAATGCTTACAATCTTCGGAGATATTATTCTTAGAATGTAATTTCCACCTTCAATTTTTATTCGATAATGAATAATAACTTTTCGCAAGTTTTAGTTTCGCCAACGCGCGCTCCTCGGCCACGGTCGAGGAGCGGAATGCGACTCCGACAAGTTTCGCCAACGTGGCCCAGGAGCGGAACGCGTCTCCATCAAGTTTCGCCAACGCATGCTCCTCGGTGAACGCGCGCTCCTTGGCCACGGTTGAGGAGCGGAATGCGTCTCCAGTAAGTTTCGCCAACGTGCGCCCCTTGGCCACGGCCGAGGAGCGGAACATGGCTTCGATAAGTTTCGCCAACGTGCGCTCCTCGGCCACGGCCGAGAGGCGGAACGCGTCTCCATCAGAGCCCGCCAACGCGCACTCCTTGGTCATGGTCGAGGAGCGGAACGTAACTCATGAAGTTCATGAAGACACGCTCCTCGGCTATGGCTGAGGATCGTAACGCGGCGGCATGAATCGTCCGTCACTTCTCAATCATGCCGTCTAAGGTCTACGCTAACCTACGTCTTGAAAAAGAAAAATCTGACGAAGAACGTACGAACTCAACAACAAAAGCAAAAGAAGGCTTTGTATTAAAGTTCAGTGTTTACAAGTGGTCGACCCATACAAAAATACCTTGGCAAAGACCAGGGGCAAACAAAAAAGGCCGACCTAAAAAAGAGAAAAAGAAAAAAAGATTGGACATGCCCGATCAAAATGGTATACTAAGCTCCATCTAGAGCTTCAAATTCGCCGACCTCTGCTTGGTTTGGCAGGGTGATAACGGCTGGGGATGGTACCGACACTGTATCCTCGGCAGCCAGGTCGTCGCGTGCGGGGCTGAAGACATCTTCCATCTGAATCTCCCAACCCTCAGCTTCCTCGGCCTCTTCGTCGTCCGACTCCAAGAGGTCCAAGTTTAGATCGTGGAAGATCCTCTGGACCTTCTCTTTCAGGTCTATGCCCCCTTGTAGGTAGGAGAGCGATGTGAAATCCGCTTTGATGTTGCGGAATTCTTCCGAGACGCGGAAGGCCTCAACCGCCTCTATCCTGGCGGCCTTCGCTCGTGCCTTCCCAGCCTTCCTCTCTCCCAGCACCCGAGCTTCAGCCTTGGTCAGCTCGGACTCCAGCAGCTTCACCCTCTCCTTGAGGGATTTGGTCTCGTTCTTGACCTTCAGTCGAGATAACTAAGCATCATCCATCCTTCGGTTGGCATGGGCGGCTTTCTCCTCAGCTTCCTTAGAGAGGTGCCGAACCTCTCTAATTATCTCGGCAAACTGATCCACATGATGGATGAGCTAAAAATAAAAAAAAATAAAAAAAAGAGAAGAAGAGAAAAAAGAAAAAGCTGAGCCGAGGAGTGAACGGAAGACCTAAGATGAAGGTCGGTAAAAAAGCGGACACGTACCCGAAGGAGAGAATCGTAGGAGTCCTGCATGCGAAAGGCACCCCTGGCCTCGAAGGTTTGGATGTCGGCCGGTAAGAGGACCGACTTTAGCAATGAATGGGCAACTCGGTAGTCACCGAGGTCTTTCTTTTTGTCTTCGGTATCTAAGGGAACTTCAACCAGAAAGATGCTCCTCGGAACATCGGGTCCGTGGTCGGACATCCGGATGGAGATCTTCGGCCCATCTGAGCTTCTTTTGGAAGAGGATGCAGAAGGTCGGGGGACGGACTCCCCTGGAGCAGCGGATTGAATCGGCGTCACAGCCTTCACCGACGCCAACTTCTCCTTCATCGGGGCATTGGCCGCCCTCGAGGAACCTCCTACCGTGGGCTACGTCAGGACAGCCTCGGTACGAACGCATTTGGGGGCCACGACCGCGCTTGTCTTCCTCTTCTTCGCCATCCGACGAAGAGTTTCAAGGTTGGATGGGTTCATCGCTGGACAGAAAACACAAGACTCGGTCAATGATAATGACAAGGAAAGAAAAGACATGAGAACACTTACTCCTTGGGTCAGTCGGAATCAGTCCGACTTTAAATAAGTTCTTGGTAAAGAATCTGGACAGCGGGAGAGGAGCAAGACTAAAGATTTGATTCAAGACCTCCTCGGCTTCGGACAGTGTTGGAGGTCTAATAGCCGACCTATGAGGTTGCCCCCATGATGTGCTAAAATCCCATGGTTGCTCAGCCGACACGAAAAAGAAGCGCTCCTTTCAGTTATGCACCGAGGAAGGAGCACCTCGGAAAAGATGGTATCCTCTCCGAGGAGAAGCATACTACCACCCGACCTCCGTCGGATGCTCCTTTAAAGTGAAGCAAGCTCGGAGAAGATGAGAGGTAGGCTTGATCCCGAGGAGGCAGTGGGTGAAGAAGACTAAAATCAATTGCCAGGAGTTCGGTGCCAAACAACAAAAGCTAATTCTATACAGGTTCAGAAGCTTGACAATTAAAAAATCAAAAGACAACCTGAGGTCGATCTTTAGCGATTCCTCGTAAACACCAACCCGTCCAGGCTGAGGAAGAGCTATACGCTCCCCGGGACCGGCGACCTCTAACTTAACATTACTGGGGACATGGTACTTTATCCTAATGACTTTCAGGTCCTCCGAAGTGAGGACAGAATCTATTTTGAAAGGGCCATAGTTCGGAACTTCACGTTCTTTGGATTGGCCCAGAGAACCAACTACCCCGGAACCGTGATCCTCACCAGAAGGGTTATCCGAGCTCTAAGAAGATCGGGACAGACTAGATTGACTCATGAGTACGGAGGAGACTGACCTAAAGGGTGAGGAGGTCGAGCAACAAGGGGAGTTAGGGTGGGATCGACGGTAGCTCGGCTAAGTTCGAGCTATTCCTCGCGCAAAGTACCAGAGTTCACCCTTTAAGCAACAGTAGCAGTCAAAAAGAGTAATACAGACCCTATTTATAAGAGGCATGGATGGCTCCGATCTACTCCCATTTCATCTACCCTCTTAGATCTTCGCCAGGTGTCAGATACCCGTTGGTCGGGATGGGTAGACCCGGAGCAAAGCAACGGACGGTTAGATTTCGTGGCTGATGGACTTCTCCTAATCTTGTCATGCTATCGATCTCCAATGCTGCAATGTGGGCACGATTTGAAAATCGGCCTCGGCTTCGATATGATACTTACATCGGCCGCTCAGAGGTAGATCGACCTCGTAAGTGGGGGGCAAACTGTTGTGGAATGGGGCTGGTGTGGCCTCGGTCTGTTTAGGGTCGGCCGTCGACCTACCCCAATGGATCGTCTGAGCGGAACAATGCGACACTTCGCCCATGGTTAGCTGTAAGTTGGCTTAAGCCGACCTACAATTTTGGCCGACCTACTGAAGATCGCCTCCTGGCAAAACGAGGTAGGCCTTTATACCTCATCCTCGTTGGATTCAGGTCGACTGTCGAGCTATGTGAATAGGCTCATAACTCGTCAATGATCGATCTACAACCATTCCTGTTGAAACTGCATCCTCTCTGAATCGGAAAACTCGGATAAAGAGAAATCTTTTGCAATTCCGTCTCCTAAGAAGGAAAGAAATCTTCCAAATCAATTCAGGATGATTAACTCGGAAAGCCGTTAGAGTTCGAAATGGATACGACTCCAACTCCTCCCCTATAAGTAAAGGGGCTCCAAGATCCTTCAGGTGTCATTCAATTCGACGCTTTTTCTCCTCATTGTTCTCCAATCTCCTAACTTGAGCGTCGGAGGGTCTTCACCGGAGAAAACTCCTGTGGGGACTTTATTGCAGGTGAATGGGTGAAGCTCCAGCAAAGTTCGTCCTCGGCCTCATATTCCTCGATGGCCGAGCTCGTCCATCCTCGTCGGTCGACCTCAAGCCGGGAGATCTAGGAGCAACAGCACTGACCCTCTTTTTTCTCAGAGAATCATGCAGGAACCAATTCCGTCGAACTTCAAGCTCCCGTAGTTCGAGAGTTATGATGAGACCATCGATCCGGTCGATCAGCTGGAGGCCTTCCGGACAATGATGTTGCTCCATGGCGCGTCATACGTTATTTTGTGTTGGACTTTTTCGTCCACCCTCAAGGGAGCCGCCAGGAACCGATACTCGGTACTTAAGTCGGGTACCATCTTTTTCTTTGATCAGATGAGCCATTAGTTCGCGGCTCACTTCGTTAGCAGCCGACGTCCGCGCCGAGGTTCGGATTTCTTGATGAACATCAAGCAGGAGGAATCCATTCGGGCTTATGTCATCCGGTTTAATACCGCTGCATTGGAGGTCCGAAACTTGGACCAATCAGTCGCAATGGCCGCACTCAAGGGCGGCCTCTAGAAGAATGATATGCTGTTCTTCCTGGAGAAGTATCCCAGGAATTTTGTCGATCTGCTAGCTCGGGCTGAAGGTTACGCTCGAGCCGAAGAGGCTTTCAAGGCCAAGGACGATGAAGCCTTTGGTGAGCTGCAAATCGGCGAGTCGGGCAGGCTCGCTAAGGAAAGCCGAGTGAAGCTCGGCCGCGCTTTCGAACTCCCTCTGAGCGCAAGTGAGCCCGAACTCCTCCCTGGGCTTGGAGGCAGGGAAGCTTCGACAGAAGGGCCCGATGAGGTTCTCCCCTTCAAAGATTTCACAACTACGCCTCTCTTAATGCTTTGAAAGCTCAAGTACTGATGAAAATCAGGAAGCAACTGCCGAGATCGGAAAGGATGCATACTCACCTCGGCAAGCGCAATCCTAACAAGTTCTGCCTTTATTATCATGATCACGGCCACGATACTGAAGAGTATATCCAGCTCCAGGATGAAATCGAGGAGCTCATCAGGCATAGCAGACTCGGTCGATTCCTGTGGCATCGGTCTAAAGGGCGGAAAGATCGGCCAAGGGCACCGTCGCAGTCTGAACCACCAAGGGGGAGGAACAATAAGGAGATCGGCCGTCTCTCGGCATCATCAACACGATCTCGGAGGAATTTCGGCGAGAAGAGGCCGACGGATCCGAGGAATCGATGAAGAGACGGAGGACTGGAGAACCCATAACCTTCACTGAGGCAGATGCTCTGGGGGTCCAGTTTCCGCACAATGACGTGGTTGTAATCTCTTTAAACATTGCCGACTATGATGTACGCCGCGTTTTGGTAGATAATGGAAGCTCGATCGACGTATTGTTTTATGATGCTTTCTCGAAAATGTTCTTACTCAACCATTTGGGATCTATGAACTTTCCATTGATAGGCTTCACTGGGGATGCCGTATCAGTCGAGGGCATAATAACTTTGGCTGTGATTCCAGGGCAACGTCCGAAGCTGGCTAAGGCACAGGTCGATTTTTTAGTCGTAAGAACTCCATCCGTCTATAATGCTATTCTCGGCCGATCTGGTTTAAATGCATTTCGGACAGTGGTATCAACTTATTATTTGAAGATGAAGTTCCCGACGAATCACGGAATCGGAGAGGTCAGGGGAGATCAAGCTTTGGCAAGGCACTGCTACTCAATCGCCCTGCATAAGGAAGAACAGTCCGATCCTTATCCTGTTGACGAGCTGGATGTCCGTGACGACCTCACCAAGGAGCGGGGCGAGCCTATGGAGGACCTCGTATCTATGCCCTTGACGGGAATGCGGAGCACGCTATACAGATCGGCTCCAACTTGGGGGATGAGATTCGGGAGCAACTCGTCACCTTCCTCAGGAAGAATGCAGACATCTTTGCCTGGGCCCCAGCGGATATGCTGGGAATTGATGCCGAAGTCATGGAACATCGGCTGACCGTTGATCCGAAGTATTGGCCGATAAAGAGGTGCGCAGCCATGCCCCAGAGAGGTAGAAAGCAATTGTGGAAGTAGGCAAGCTCCTCAAAGTTGGGTTCATCCGGGAAGTCAACTATTCGACCTGGGTCTCGAACGTGGTCCTCGTCAAAAAGGCAAACAGCAAGTGGAGGATGTGCATAGACTTCAAAAAGCTGAACAAGGCCTGTCCAAAAGATGGCTACCTACTACCCAGGATTGATCAACTAGTAGATGCAATCTCGGGCCACGAGCTCCTCACCTTCATGGATGCCTTCTCCGGTTATAACCAGATACGGATGGCACCGAAGGACGAAGAGAAAATTGCTTTTGTAACTGACCGTGGTCTTTATTGTTACAAGATTATGCCCTTTGAACTCAAAAATGCAGAGGCAACATACCAGCGTCTGGTCAACAAGATCTTCAAGGAATTCCTCAACTTATGTGCCCCCACAATCCGTTAGGAACAGGAGAAGAACCTCGTCCTAACGTGAGCAAAGTCGAAGATCTCGTTCATTTTAGACGAGATGGGGGAGAGGTCCTGACAACGGCCCTTATGTGCCCCCACAGCCCGTTAGAAAAAGGAGGAGAACCTCGTCTTAACGTGAGCAAAGTCGAAGATCTCGTTCATTTTAGACGAGATGGGAGAAAGGCCCTGACAATGGCCCTTATGTGCTCCCACAATCCATTAGGAACAGGAGGAGAACCTCATCCTAACGTGAGCAAAGTCGAAGACCTCGTTCATTTTAGACGAGATGGAGGGAGGCCCTGACAATGGCTCTTATGTGCCCCCACAGTCCGTTAGGAACAGGAGGAGAACCTCGTCTTAACGTGATTAAAGTCGAAAACCTCATTCATTTTAGACGAGATGGGGGAAAGGTCCTGACAACGGCCCTTATGTGCCCCCACAATCCGTTAGGAACAAGAGGAGAATCTCGTCCTAACGTGAACAAAGTTGAAGACCTCGTTCATTTTAGACGAGATGGGGGGAGGTCCTGACAATGGTCCTTATGTGCCCTCACAGTCCGTTAGGAACAAGAGGAGAATCTCGTCCTAACGTGAGCAAAGTCGAAGGCCTCGTTCATTTTAGACGAGGTGAGAGGAGAGGCTCCGACAACTTCGACGTCAACCTCGACTGAGGATAAGATCTTTCTCGGGCCTCAACTTCGACGTCAACCTCGGCTGAGGATAAGATCTTCCTCGGGCCTCAACTTCGACGTCAACCTTTGCTGAGGACAAGATCTCCTCCGAGCCTCAACTTCAACGTCAATCTCGGCTGAAGACAAGATCTACCCCGAGCTTCAACTTCGACGTCAACCTTAGCTGGAGATAAGATCTCCCCCAAGCTTCAACCTGAACTGGTGCAGAGCCCTGAAGAAAACTTCAGCAGTCGCCCTTTTTGTACTTCCTTCTTCGAGTTTCGAACTCGAGAATGAGGGGGCTATTGTTGGGAATAAACCACACTCCCGCCGAAGTTCAGTTTAACGCTTAGCTTAATGCGATCGGTAATCACGAAAGAGCTTCAATCGGAAATTCTCTTCCCAGCGGTCGAACCCAGTCGAACTCCTCCAACAATCGAGCCCCAGCCGAACTTCTCCAGCAGCCGAACTCCCTCAGCGGTCGAACTTCTTCCGAATTTCTACGGAAGTCAAACTCCTTCAGTCGGACTCCTACGGAAGTCGAACTCCTTCCGGATCTCTTCTTCAGTCGGATTTCTACATGAGCCGAACTCCTCCTGGATCCCTCCTTCAGTCGAATCTCTACAGGAGCCGAACTCCTTCCGGATTCCTCCTTCAATAGGACTTCTATAGGAGCCGAACTCCTTCCATGCTCCTCCTTCAGTCGGACTCCTATGGAAGCCGAACTCCTCTCGGATCCCTCCTTCAGTCGAATCTCTATAGGAGTCGAACTTCTTTCGGATTCCTCCTTCAGTTGACTTCTACGGGAGCCGAACTCCTTCAGTTGGACTCCTATGAGAGCCGAACTCATCCCGGATCCCTCCTTCAGTCAGATTTCTATAGGAGCCGAACTTCTTTCGGATCTCTTCTTCAATCGGATTTCTACGAGAGTCAAACTCCTCCCATATTTTTCTTTCAGTCGGACTTCTATGGGAGCCGAACTCCTTCCGGATCTCTCCTTCAGTCGGATTTCTACAGGAGCCGAACTCTTTCCGGATTCCTCCTTCAGTCAAGTTCCTTCAGGAGCCAAACTCCTTCAGCAGTCGGATTTCTTCAAGAGCCGAACTCCTTCCCGCTCTCTCCTTCAGTCGGATTCCTCCAGGAGCCAAACTCCTTCCATACTCCTTCAGTCGGACTCCTACGGGAGTCGAATTTCTTTCGGATCTCTCTTTCAGTCGGATTTCTACAGAAGCCGAACTCCTGGATCCCTCATTCAGTCGGATTTCTACAATAGCGGAACTCCTTTCGGACTTCTCCTTCAGTCGGATTCCTTCAGGAGCCGAACTCCTTCCGGACATCTTCTTCAGTTGGATTCCTTCAGGAGCCAAACTCCTCCAGCAGTCGGATTTTTTCAGAAGCCAAACTCCTTTCGGACATCTTCTTCAGTCGAATTCCGAACGCCTGCTTCCTCCAGATGGTTACGACTGTCATTTATTAATCTACTATAGACGACACCACTATCGGACGGTTACGACTGTCATTATCAGTCTGCTATAGGCAACCCCACTGTCGGACGGTTACGACTGTCATTATCAATCTATTACGAGCGACACCTCTCTCCGTAATAAATTCCAAATGGCCCAGAGTGGCCCACCATCGGATGGTTACGACAAGCTTCGTTTATAAAAAGGAACCCTTCAGATATGTTTTTTCTTTGCTCTCTTCTCCTTCTCGAAATTTTGTTGAATTTCTATCTGAGCACTCCATTTCTGTTGGCCAGAAGAGCTGACTTGATTGTTAGAGGGTTCTGTCGAAGCCACCACCACCAACTCTGGACGAAACTTTGCTTTGCAGGTCACCGATGGTGACTTTGTCTTCCTCAACTCCAGCTCGATCCGGCGTCAACCGGATTCTGCAACAACACCTAGGATGATATTATTATAATATAATCTAATCTAATAATATAATATAATTTGTGTAATATAATATTGTATACTATAGCATAATTATATAACATAATATAATATGATATAATATAATATTAATATGATACAATATAATATAATATTATGATTTTAGTATTAAATTTGAGATTTGATTATGGGCATTTGGTCACCATAAAAATTTTATTAAAGCCAAATTGATTTCTGATATCCACCAAAAAGCACTTTTTGGGAGAAACTTCAAAATAAAGCTTCTTCCAAATAGACTTTTTAATTTTCTAGCAAAGCCAAAACTGTTGTGGTATCAACTCGCTCTGATATCACTTGTTGAGAATTTTGTACCAAATTATTATGGTAGGAAGAAAGAAGAAATAAAATAAGAAAAGACAATCAAATATGTGAATCAGCTTAAAGGCTTGGCTCCACGGGGCATGCAAAGTTTTACTATTAAAAAGAAATAGATACAAGAGGAGATTATCCACTCTCAACTCATGTATACAATCCTTTCAACAAGAAGCTATCCTCACCAAACTCTCTCTTGGAGATCCCTTGAAATGATCGCAATCCGCTATCTAGCTATTTGCCAGAAGCCTTTGCTCCTGTTGTTCACTGGCGCTCTTCATCTACTCTCTGTCGTCTTCGATCTTAGCAAACTCACCACAGCCACCACCACCACCACCACTCTCTCGGTCTGCTTCAGACCTTTTAAAGGCCACAATTTGATTCTGGATCGGAGTCTGCAATCCAATTTAATGTCAAAAAGGATCCCTAGCCATTAGATCGCGATCGTAGCCCTTCGTGGCCGTTGGATCGTGCAAACCTTGTGAAAAAAATATGTATGCTGCGATTTCTGGCCGTGGACCTCTTAAAGGTCCACGGTAGTCCACGTGGGCACTGGTCCATGGTGGACCATGCCCAAAATCTTCCTATAAAGCGTGCCGCATGGATGCTCTGCATGCGCCCGTGGGGCTGCATCCGCGGCCCGCCCGTGCATGCATTTGCGCACATGCTAGGCTCGCTAGTGTCGGGCCGCGCCCACGCTCCAATGCACTGGGTTGCACCCTCGTAGTGGACCCGCACCGCATGCTGGGCCTGACGGCCCGTAGGGTCCCATCCGACAATTTTGCGTATTTCTTCACGCATATCTTTGCCATCTAGACTTTGATTAGGGTGTTCTTGGGCTCATTGGATTCCGTTCGTCGTTTTGGACCTCGTTGTGGGCTTATTGTGAGAAAATTCGAGGTATTTTTTCAACAGTCTCCACCTCGACTCGACATTCGGTCTCAACCTATCTAAGAGCTTGTCTCGCATCCCCATGCCCTGGGGCAATTGCTTACTGATCATGGATGGGCAAACATGGGAGTCGAGTCAGGCCGCTCGATCCTATCTCCATCGACTGTTGTGATTCTTTTGACCTAAGACTTGCTCGGGATAGGCTTCTACGGCAATAGGAACTTCACCTTATGATGTCGCATGTCGTCCTTTCCAATTTTCCGTCTCGTGCCCTATCTATCTCCACCTAGAACTCCACCTTGCATTGGGCTTCCTACCATGAGGTAATATCCTTCATACTTTTTTTCTCTTAACATCATCCTACTGTCACGCATGATCTTTAGAATTCATCTATCAACTTTCCATCTAAAGCTGGTCGAATCTAGTCTTAAAGTTGGGTATGTATTGGATCTCATCCAATTTCTTTATTGTTCCATCATGGAGCTTCATGTTGACCGTCCCGCTACTATTGATCTCATAGCTTGATCCATCTGGCAGGAATACAGTGTCCTTACCAATCTTTAAGGAGTCAAACAGCTCATTTCTGCAACATACATGATAGGAACAAGCAGAATCCATAATCCACTGAGAGGAAGAAGTAGATATCTCATCAGTTACTAGAAAAACATCGCCACTTTCTTCTGTATCACTACTGGCCATCGCCATGGTAGCATGTGTTCGATCTTTGAGTTATGGGTAATCCTTGACTGGATGCTCTAAATTATCGTACCGGTAGCACCTGATCTTGCTTTGGCCCCTTGTCTTAGATTTTGACCGCCCATCTCGCGATTTCCTACCATTTCGTCTTCTGCCGCCATCATCTCCGGTCACCATTAGTGTCGAGTTGTCATCTAAACTCAAGGCTCAGTTCTTTCGCTTAAGTATCTCATTTTGGAGTAATGTAGAAGTCATCTCCTCCATCTTGATGGTGCCCTTGTCTACAAGAAGAGTAGTCACCAAAAATTCGAAAGAGGGTGGAAGCGATGATAGCAAGACCAACGTCTTGATCTTCTCCTCAATTTTTTCACCAACGTTGAGGAGATCGGTGAGGATCTTCTGGAAGTTGGATAGATGCTCCTACACGCTTTGGCCTTCATCCATCCGCAGCTGGTAGAACTGCCTTCAAAGGAATAGTGTGTTGGTGAGCGACTTTACTACATACAACTCCTCGAGCTTCGACCACAGCGCCGTCGGAAAAGTCTCGCCAAGTACATGGATTACAACATCATCCGCTAGGTATAAGCGGATCGTGCTCACCACCTACATCTGGATCTGCTTCCAATCCTTCATCTCCATGATAGCTGGCATCTCGTCATTCAAGAGAGCGTCGATCAATCCGTGTTGGATGAGGATATCCTTTATCCTTACTTGCCACAAGAAGAAATTGCCCTTCCCATCAAACCAGTTGATCTCCACCTTGATAGCACTTGTCTTCTCCATATTCTTCAATCTTTATCATCATTGCTGCAATCTGCGCTCTAGTATCACCTGGCTCTGATACCAATTGTTGTAGTATCAACTTGCTTTGATACCACTTGTTGAGGATCTCGTACCAGATTATTGCAATAGGAAGAAAAAAAAAATAAAATAAGAAAGGATAATCAAGTACGTGGATCAGCCTAAAGACTCGCCTCCACGGGGCATGCAAAGCTTCACTATGAAAAAGTAATAAATACAAGAGAAGATTATTCACTCTTAACTCATGTATACAATCCTCTCAACAAGAAGCTACCTTTACCAAACTCTCTCTTGGAGACTTTCTGAAACGACCGGAGTCCGCTGCCTAGCTGTCTGCCCAAAGCCCCTGTTCTTGCTGTCCACTGGCGCTCTTCTTCTGCTCTCTGTTGTCTCAGATCTCAGCAAACTCACCACTGCCACCACCACCACACTCTCGGTCTGCTCTAGACCTTTTAAAAGCCACAATCCGATTCTGGATCGGAGTCTGCAATCCGATTTAATGTCAAAAAGGATCCCCAGTCGTTAGATCGCGATCGCAGCCCTTCGTGGCCGTTGGATCGCGCAAACCCCATGAAAAAAATCAATATGCCACAATTTCTGGCCGTGGACCTCTTAAGGGTTCAGGGTAGTCCACGTGGGTGCTAGTCCATGGTGGACGGCGCCCAAAAACTTCCTGCAGAGCATGCTGCATGGACGCTCTGTGCATGCCTGTGGGGCCGCATCCGCGGCCCACCCGCGTGTCCGTTCGCGCACGTGCTGGGCTCGCCAACGCTGGGCCATGCCTGCACTGGGTCGCGCGGGGTGCGTGCCCGAGCTATGCTGCGCCTGCGCTAATGCACTGGGCCGCGCCCTCGTAGCTGGCTCGTGCCGCGCATCCCGCTGGCCTGTGTCGGCCCGTGGGTCTCATCCAGCAGCTCCGCGTATTCCTTCGTACGTATCTTCACCATCTGGACTCCGATTGGGATGTTCATGAGCTCGTTGGATTCCGTTCGTCACTGTGGACTTATTGTGGAAGAATTTGAGATATTTTTTTCAACAAAAACAACTTCTAAATTTTTGTTTTACCAAATACTACTATACTATTCAAAAGTGCTTTTGAAAGTCTAGAAAGCGTATTTTTGGCTCTCCAAAAGCTTTTCCAAACAGTGCCTTAGTTGTGGTTGGGAAGGTTTTTTGCACATGAAACATGCATGACCTATTCATTCCTTTTAAAGTCTAGGCACCTCCATTGGCATACATTCTAAGTGTAACTTTTAGAGGATATTTATGTGAAGCACATCTTGAGATGTCTATATTTTGGATGCTGTGTGCGTGTTTGTGTTCTAAGGAGGGGGTTTCCTCCTCCTACCATCTTATGAGTTCTCATGCACCGTTTGGGAGAATTATTCTGTTCCTATTGAACTGAAAATGTGGGGACTAGTTGGTTTCTTGCTGTCATTTGTGAGTGAATAAAGGTGGTCTGTAGGTAAAGTGAACTGCTTGTACATGTGAGGCTAAAAACAGCAGACAGGATTTGGATATTTGGCTATAGTGATACTGTTTTCATATATCTTTTCAGAGTCTTAGCATTTGCCAGGGAATTATTGGATTCTCTTTCCGATTTGTTGGTTTAATTGGTCTTTTTCTGTTGGAGTTAAAATCTATTACTTAATGAATTCTCCCTTTTTTTCTTTAAGTCAGCTTTGCCCTTGTGACCTAGATAGATAAACTTCCTTTTCTTGATTCTGTATTTGTTCCGAGTTTGTACCACTTCTAATGGGTGGAATGGAGAGTTTCCCTCCCTATGTGCTGAACTTTAACAGTTTCACCCTGATAATGTCTTATGTCTTTGAATTTTTTTTCAACCAATCTTGTCTATTTTTATTTTATTGGTGCAGACAGCAACTGGTGGAGGAGGTGGAGATATTGGAAAGAAGAATTTCCATGGTGGGGGCGATGGTGGCGATGATGGTGGCGACGACGATGATTACTTTGATGACTTTGATGAAGATGATGAAGGAGATGAAGGTGGATTATTTAGAAGGCGTCTTGTCCTTGAAGAGGTTGGTGGATTTGTTCTATGGTCGGAAGCAAAGTGAAGGTGAAAACATATAACTCTATCTGCAGTAATCATTTCTGCACTTTTGGCAGCTCTTTGATAGGAAGTTTGTGGATGCGGTGCTTCAGGAGTGGTACAAAACCATGATAAATTTGCCTGCTGGACTGCGCCAAGCTTATGAAATGGTATCCTTGTCTTTATTTATCTAGTTAAGCTAAAATTCTAGGCCACTAAACAAATATGACCAACATTATAGGGTTTGGTGAGCTCTGCACAAATGGTACGGTTCTTGTCAATTAATGCAAGGCCAACAACATCTAGGTTCATTTCTCGGGCTCTTCCACAATCCCTATCTAGGGCTTTCATTGGAAGGTAAAGTAATAGAAAGGTTTTAATTTTTTTGAGAAAGATATTTAAATGCATCTGATTGACTCCTTCACATATTCCAGGCTTGTAGGCGTACAGGCTTACATTTGATTTTCATTCACTTGCAAAGGGCCCTGTACTATCTCTCTCTCTCTTTGTCTACATGTAATTGTGTGCAGTCTTTCTATCCTAGAGGTTGAGATGCTGACTTTATTTATTTATTTGTTTGTTTCATGCCTAGTCTTTTTTAATTTTTCTGGATCTGCCATGCTGACCTGTGTGCTTACTTAGGCATTTGTTGGTGCCTAGGAAACGGCTCCATAGCCACTCATTTACAACCTACAATTTTTCAGACATTACAAACAGTATTTTTGAACTTCAGGATGTGGCTTGAGTAGTTGATCGATTATTTCTTCTTTTGTTTCATAAAACGAAGTTGGTGTGGCATACCTCAACATTGTAAATACATCTTACTGGGCCTCCTACCTGTCTTATAAGGAGCTCTTTGCCTTGGGCTTACTGAAGTTTCTGGTCTGCGTCTATATAACAGAAGCCCTTTGGAGGCACCTAATTTCATTTTAAACTTGGTGTTGTTCTTCCAAAATCAGGCAACTTCTGTTGCAATTCGATAGCCTATAAAATGTCTTCATGAAGTCATCCATCTTTTTTCTTTTAAGGGAGGGTATGTATTTCTATTTGGAACTTCTTATGGGAAAATATATTTTACCATCAACACCACGTTCTACCCACCATAAGAATATTTTGGATTGATGAAAAAATTTTGAGAGGTTTGATAATCTCAACCTTCATGGTCATTAGTGTAAATCTAGTTAAACTTTTGTTCACATGGCCTTAGAGGAGGTAGTTTTGTCTCAGCATTTTTAAGTTTGCCCTGTATTGGAGATCCAATTCCAAGTATTTTATAATTTTTTAATTATCCAATAGCATTCTACCACTTCCATTAACTTATTTTTGTAGAATATCATCATCCATCTCAATAATTTAGCTTAAAACTTTCAGTGTTCTCTCTTGAACTTGATGATAACACAAATTATAGTTCTATTTCACAGACTAGACTAGGTTGGTTGGTTACATAAAAAGAAGATGGCCTCTAATTTGCTAGAATATGTTGTAACCTTGAGCACTGCTTTAATAAGTGCATCCCTTTTGCAAAAGAGATTTAATCATGATTAAATGGTCAGTAATTATAAATATACATGAATAGCATTCTACCACTTCCATAATTTAGCTTAAACTTTTATTGGTCTATCGAGAACTTGATGATAACACAAGTTATAGTTCTAATTTCACTTGACTAGAGAATGGGTGGTTACATAAAATAAGATCGCCTCTAATTTGCTAGAATATATTGTTACCTTGGGCACTGCATTAATAAGCCCATCCCTTTTGCAAAATAGAGATTTAATCATGACTAAATAGTCAGTAATTATAAATCTACTCCTAGATGACGATGGACCAATTGCTCCTAAATTTATTGTTTGAATATGAATTTCTGTGTAATGTTAAAATTCTTGATTTTTAAGTTCTCTTACCAGTGATGTTTGTAACCTGATGTTAATCACATGCATAATTGGATTTTGGAAGCGGTCCTATTTAATGTTCTTTATACATGACTGACTTGACTGTCGACTTATTATACAGCCATAAGAATCCCATTGTTTTTGGAGTTTGTACCTGCTAATTAGTAAAATTTATATAGGTTTATGATTCTCATGTTCCTTTAACTAATATTATTAATCCAGACATGTATTCTTTTACATTCCTAGCAATAATGTAGTTGGGATGTAAAAATCTGTTTGATGTCTTTTTTATAAAGCTTAATTGGGATGCAAAGTGAATTACCCTGATATGCTTGCTATGACCTTTGTCATTTAGGGACATACATTGAAATTTATATTATTTTCTCTATGTGCTTTTACTTGTATAAAGGAATATTTAACATACTAGCAAGAGCCCTGTGCTGCGCAGCAGGCTTGATCAAAATATGGAAAGAATAGGATAAATAATTATGAAAAGATTGGTTTTAATCAAAATATGCATGATATACAATATTATTTTGAAAACTTATATGGTGGTCAATTTTTTTCAGAACTCTTTTCTTCACTTGTAATGAAAATTGAAAGGTAAATATTGCATTTCTATGTTATGAACTTGCATATGTATCATAATTAAATAAAATGATTATTATAACAAAAAAATAAGTTGCTTAAAGTTAAATTATTTGAGATGCATTTTTTTCTTCGATGGTGATACTGTCTCATCCTTATATAATGAAAGAAAAATTAGTGTTTTTTTAAAAAGTAAATATATGATAAAATATTTATTGTAAGAATTCAATACCGAATTGTAAGAAGTGATGTTTTCATTGGAGTTGTCTGCTGAAAATTTTTTGAATGAACGTGTTTTTCAAAAGTTTTGACCACTACTTCTTTCAAAACTTGTAATCCATAACTGATAGTATAAGACCTAATTTAGCAGTAATCTTTTGTACCAAAATATTTAACAAAATTTTAATTAAATTGATACTTACAATTACAGTAGATCATAAAGTCAATACTTTAAAAAAGAATAATATATTTTTTAAAAAAATAATTTTTATTTGACATGGTAAAAAAAGAGCATAAATATATTTCTTTAAATATTTTTTGATAATTATAAATAATATTTTAAATTTTGAATGCATATAACAAAATAAATTAATTAGTTTTTTTAAGATTCTAATCATAATCTATATCCACCAACAAATATCAATTTCAGAACAACAAACAAAATAATTCTTTTTTCTTTTAAAGTAAGGACATTAAATTATTATTATTATCAATACTTGAAAATAACATTGAATTTAATTTTAAATTTATTTATAAGCATAATTTTTAAAGCAGAAAAATATAAAACTAATTAATATACAAATACTAATCCATACTACTATTTATAAGAAACTTAGATCAAAGTTTTAGGAAATTGCAATTTTATTCTCTAATTGAAAAATAAATCATAAATAAAATTACATAATAATAAATTATTTTTTTTAAATGGTAACGTCAAATTTACATCACCACCAAAAAAATATAGCAAATAATTTTTTAAAATATTAGTCAAAAACTAAAGAAACTCTAATTTCAGCATAAACCATTTTATGAGGATGCTTGCATAGAATAAGCACAAATAGCCTATTTTATGCAAGCATCCGCATAATATAACTATGTAACCATCTTTTTAAGTTGTTCTTAAGAAACTATGTGGACACATGCATAATCCAATAATTTTTATAGAGTTTATGGATTGGGAATGCATAGAATTTCTATGCGACCTAGATTTTTTTTAAATCTAATTCTACTCTTAAGTCTACCCCACCGCCGTCGATTCCTCACCTCTCCCTCCCCTCCCCTCTTCCCCACCAGCCCTGATTTCTTCCCCATATTTTCCTTTTCCCACTACCTCCCCTCTCCCCTTTTTCCATCACCACTCACCATATCTTTCCTTCATTTCCCCATTTCTCACCACTTCATCATCCCACCTTTCTTCCCTATCTCATCACCACTTTCTCGATCCATTTCCTTGTCTGATCCTGATCCCTTTTCCCTTGTTCGAGGAATGCATTGGTGCCTTTTCTCTTGCTCATTTTCTCCCTCAAGATGGTACACGGAGGATATTGTGCCCAGTACTGCCCCTGCTCCTCCCTCTGGCAAGTCCTAAAGGCTATTCATCCCTAATGCGTTGCAAGAAGAGATCATAATAGTTGCTTTCTAGGTCATTTTCTCTATGCTCACTTCAGACTAATCCCTCTATGCTCCACTTCGACCGATGCCTGCAACCTATCCTTTGGCCAAACCCATTCGAGGTAAATTTCATCTTCATCACCTATTATTTTTAACATTTTTTTCATATTCTCTTATCATTCTTCCTTTCTTTTTTTTTTTTCATTTATCTCTCCATTCCATTCCAAACTCGAATCTTCTCATCTTCTTCATGATTTATTTTTTTCTATTTTCCTTTTTTTTCCATCGTCTTTCCAATCCCACCTTCTCTAAAACCCTAACCCGAGCCCTGACCTAACTTGAGCGCTGACTCTAACCCGAACCCTGACCCTAACCCTCACCCTCACCCTAATTCTAATCGGACCTGTAACCCTAACCCTAACTAGACCCTTAACCCTAACCCAAACACCCACCCTAGCCCAAACCCTAACCTTTAGACTCAACCAGACTCAACCCCTAACCCCAGACTCAACCCTAACCCGAGCACCCACCCGTCCAAACCATAACCTTAAACTTAACCCTAACCAGTCTCTAATCCTAACCCTAATCCTGAACACCTAACCCAATCTAGACCTAATAGGGCTGGAAGTGGGCTGGGCCGGGTGGGTTTTACCCTTGCCCGAGCCTGGCCTAAATTTTTTTCGGGCTTCAGGTTGGGCTTAGGCCCGAATTTTTCTAAAAACTCGAGCCCGAGCCTGGCCTGAACTCGATTGGGCTAGCCCTCACGGCATCGGCTTGGACCTCCCCTTCTTGCTGCAGGGTGCAACACGGGGGTGGGGGGGTGTTGGGCAGAGCCATGGAGGGTTCTGGGGGACTAGGGAGCCGCAGGGGGGCGCGAGGGTGCGGGTTGAATGCCAGGAGCCAGGGCCAAGAAGGGGGAGGGTTCTACACTGGGGCCAGGGCTAGCGGGGGGGTTCGCACCAAGATCGGAGGAGGGCGGAAGGGGGGGTGGCTTCATGCCGGGGCCAGGGAGGGCCCTGGGGGGGGTTGGGGGTTTTCACGGGGGTCTGGGGGAGGGTGGAGGGGTTCGCGAGGTGGGGCCGCGAGGGTAGGGGGTTTTGCATCGAGGGTGGAGGGGGGATTCATGTTGAGGCCGGGGGAGGGCGAGAGGGGGGGGGGTGTTTCGTTGGGGGGGTGCGGGTGAGAGGGGGGTTCATGGGGGGTCGGGGGAGGGCAAGAGGGGAGCTGTTTCGCGAGGGGTTAGGGAGGGCGGAGGAGGGGTTCGCGAGGGCTGGGGGGGGACAAGGGGTGCGTGGGTGGGTTTTAATTGAGCCTGGGCCCGAGTCGGGCCAAAGGTAGGCTTGAGCCGAGCTTGAAAATAAAACGAGCTCTATTTTTTGGCCCGAGCCCGAAGCTGGCCCACCCCGATGGGCCTTGGGTCGACCCGAGCCCACTTCCAGCCCTAGGACCTAACCAGAATCGAACCAACCCATTAACCTGACTATCCAAAACTCGGTCAGTGCACCTACCAACCTGATAACTTGGATCCAAATAAAGTTGGATCCACTAACCCGTCAACCTAAAATCCACGGGCTTGTTAAACTGAAATCCAATAATCCAATTTCTCCATTCATTAGCCCACACCCAATTCACTAATTCAATGCCTTGGCTTCTTTCTTTTATTTGTTCACTAATACCACACACAATCCCTAAAATCGGACCATTTCTTTCCTACATGGCTTCTTCGTTCTTAGTTTGAGCACTGGAAGGCTACTAAATGTAAACAGCAACCATGCCACAACCTTTTTTTACCGTGGAAAGCTACCAAACCATAGCAACAATCCTTTGCCCCTTCCTCAAATAATGTTTGCAAATGGAGTGGAAGGCTACCTAAACATAGGCACATTTCTCTTAAGAAACCAAATACGGCTTCTCATACAATGGATCGAAAAATCTAAAAGCTACCGAATTCGCATCAACATCATTCCATTAAACTAATGAAGAAATACAAACTATAATCAATGATTAAACAAACAAACAAAAAAAAAACAAATATGCAACGCACCTTTCGTGACCCACTTCTTTTTTTTCTTCTTGAACAAACTGGTGAAACAACAAAAAAAAAAAAATAATTAGAAAAAAGAAAAAAACAATCACTATGAAACAACATTGCTAACCCTATCTCTCTATTTGAGTGCTCTAAGGATCATCCTTTTTGATCCTTTGAATCCTCTAATAAACTAATAAAACAGCAAAAAAAAGAATAAAAACAATAAAAAAGAAGAAACACCATCGCTAACTTTACCTTTTCCCGTTGAATCGAAACAAAAAAAAAGGAGAAAAAAGCACTGCTGCTGCTTGGAGGAAAAACCATCTAATTGCGACTCCTAAGAATAGACTAGGAAAAATATAGAAAAAATTAGGAAAGGTGGAAAAATTAAAAGGCAAGACCTTTTCTCGCAAAGATTGGTTTTTCTATCTCTCTCTT